>JAJOOO010033075.1:0-16014 GCA_029582685.1 Solanum piurae
AATAACTATATATAATTAAAATAATAATATTATACACCCTCAAAAAAGATACATACACAAAAATAATAACTATATATAATTAGAATAATAATACTATACACCCTCAAAAAAGATACATACACAAAAATAATAACTATATATAATAGTGGCTTATTTTGATCACTTTTATGTTTTTATGGCTTATTTAGGTTCCCAATTCTTCATAAGCAGGACGACGTATTTATAATTACATTGATGGTTCCATCTCATCAGTCAACAGTAAAATTAAGTTGCGCAATTAATAAAACGTAAAATATGATGGAACTTTTTGTCTCCCATGTGATTCATATGCTGAAGATGAACAAAGAAAATGAGACATACAACAATAATTGTTTTATCTCCTACGTGTCCCATTTAACAAAAAATGGCTTTGATGTGTTGAATCCAATCATATCATAGAGACGAATCTAGAATTTGAAATGATAAAAATATTATTATTTTTTAAGGAAAAATATAAACGGGTTCAACTAATGTGGCCTAATGAGTTTGATTATAAGAGTACACTATTAAATATATCATTATTTCTTAGACTATTTATACATAAATATTTAAAAAATCAAATTTAGGTGTACGTACAACCACATGACGCCCACCTCTGCTTCCAAGATCAAAGGTAAATGCAAGTGGGTAAATATTTTGATCACCCATTGGTACTGAATAAATATATTATTTTTTTTATCTCAATTTATACGATGATATTACGAATTTATAATTATTATTTGCAGATCCGAGTGGGTGTGGATTGAATGGATTCAAATTTCATCATATTTAATTCATTTATGAATAATACAGACCAATAGGTTACTGTCATGTCATCATATGTATTATTTTTGGTGTTGTGAGAACTGAGAACCTAAGGACAAATGTGTGCCAAGAAATAATTATAGGAGTATTGCTGGACCAATAAGTTGACAGAGGGTAACAATAAATCTAATTAAATATATTGACGAAGATATTTTTTGTCCTTTATGTTTTCAAAATTAAGTACCCCGTTGATAAAATGGACCCTATTAAGTACCCTGCTGGTAAGAGGACTGCATCAACGTACCATTTAAGATATGCCACGAGTGAGATTCTTTTGTTCTTAATTATAAATGTCTGAATTAATTTTTTTTTACTAGAAATCATTTTTATTTTAAAATAAATTTAATGCGCCACGATAAATTTGAATTAGTGACAAATAATTATTATATAACATATGTTCTAGCGGGAAAATAATAATTGATCATTTGAATAGTGTGAATGATTTGAAGATTTGAACTAGTATAAATTATTGTACTACATAAATTATAGCTTGGAAGGGGTTATACTTATATGTCATGATGAGTCATTTTCATGCTATATCGTTCACAAGTTCCTTTCACACTTATTGTGGACCTTGAACTATTATTACTAAGGAAAAATTACGCGTATAAGCAAATATTTACTAGTTAATTACTTAATATAGCTATAGTTTACTTTAATTATAATCTGTGGCTTACTTTTAGCTATAATTACACAACTCAACTTTTTAGTTTTGTATAATTCGCGCATTTGTATAATTCAGAATTTGTATAACTTTTGTATAATTAAAAATTTGTATAATATAATTTGTATAACTATTTACACTTCTGATGTTTGTAATTGTATAAATTCGTTATTTCAAGTTTATACAAAAATAACTGAATTTTGTATACAAAATGTACCCGAGAATTATACAAACCTGCGAATTATACAAATTCGCGAATTATACAAATGAGGCAGCTTAAACTATAGCTACAACCCATAAATATGCAAACTATAGCTATGAAGCATAATTAAATTTATTATAGTGGCTATTTGTGAAAGTTTCTCTATTACTAATGTGCGGATTTTAACTTTTAGTTATTAGTATTATTTAATCAAAGAAGATTGTTCGGATAATAATCACAAGATTGTTCGAATAATAATCACACTTCACTTTCAATTTTAAAATTGTGATTTGAGTCATAAAAAAGTCATCCTAATTATCGTTCTACCAGTTTTTCCTCATGGAGATATAGGTTAATTCGTATAGGGAGCTACTCGACTCTCGAGTAGTACTCTTCAAAAAGATGAAACAATAAATATTTTTCTTTTCTTTCTTTTCTATTTTAGTTATTTTACTAAAACAAATGAGATACACGCAAATAAAAAGATAGCTTAGTCAATTACCTATAATAATAATAATAATAAGATAGCTTAGTTGTTGTACATATCTCTTTCACACATGAGTCATGACATAGACCAACACAATCTAATAATTTCACACCTGTCTCATTTTTTAATACTTTATCTTTAATTGTTTTTATTTAATAGGATTTCTCAATCTTTATAAAGTCAAGTCTTCATGTTCATATTTGATAGTACTATTTCTTTTCATCACTTTACTTAATCACGCTATAATAATGTATATACTAATTTTTATTTGCTTAGTTTTAAAAAATAAAAATAAAATTTATTATTTTATATTTATTTTTATTGTTAAATATTATTTATTTTTAATATTTAAATAATTTATAATATTGGAGATGACATAGGGAGAAGCAACCTGCCCGTGCATGGCTGTCTTGATAATAATTGACATAATATGGACAAGAATAATTATGATGGAGATAAAATAAAAATAAGAAAACTATATGAAGAGTCTTGTCTCAGTTCTAGATCTAGATATATAGATATGCATATGCCTTGTGATTCTCGTGCAACAACCTTTTTAAAAAAAAATATAGTAAAGTAGTATTTTTTACCACTTCTCCGTCTTATATTACTTGTTCATTCCGTTAAATTATTTTTTAAATTTATAAATTTAACAAAAGAGTTAATCAAAAACGTTATTTTCTCTTAAAATTAATTCTTTATAAAACCATTATAAATTTCAAAAATATTCTTCGTTGTTCATTCTAACATTGATGAATAGTGCTATATATAAAGTGTATTGAAAAAAATAAATGATAACTTAGTTTAAATATTTTTCGTATTTATATATAATTTCTTAGAAATGTTTAAAATAAAAGTGGATAAGTAATGTAAATTGTAAAATGGAGAGAATATTGTTTTTCTCTCGTAGAGGATGGGGTATAATAGTTAGAAAAATTTCAATTTTTGAATCCCTTTAGTATACTAGATGAGATAAGTACAGATAAAATTATTTATCCCATCTTTATTAAATATAAATAATAAACAAAATTTAAAAGTAATTATATCTAAAATCAAATATAAAATGAAATTAATCTCAATATTTTTATATTATTCTTATCCAAATATCAAGCAACCCATTTTAACCTCTCTTTTTTTTTGGTTTCCCCACAGTGTCTGGAGCCTGAATGCCTCAACTAAATTCGGATCGCGCACTATAGGGCCCATTTGAAGGTTGCGCTCCCAATATAATTTTTTTCATATCCAGAGCTCGAACTCAAGACCTCTAATTAAGGGTGAAACAATTTTACTACCGCACCACAATCCTCGTGGATCCTTTTAACCTATCTTCAATACTATGTAAACGTGTTTCTTTATGGAGAAACACAGGTTGTAGATGTTCTACATCAACTTCTAGCTAGTTTTCTATGTTGTCCCTTTACTATCATTAACTATAGTAAAGTACTTTTCATTTTATTTCAATTGTCATGTCTTTTTTTTTAGGATTTTAAAAGAATATTGAATAAAAGAATAATTTGACTAATTCATCTTTATTTACTCTTTTTTGTTTTAATATTATTCTCTTTTTTATCGTGTTAGTTTCTTTTCATTTTATGAAGTAAAGATAAAAGTTAAATAAATAGTAATTAATTATATTTTGATTTTTTAAAATAACGTTACTACTTACTACTATTTTGAATAAGTTATTTTCAATAAGCACGACAACTAAAATAGATCAGACAAAGTAGATTTTAGTACATGTAAGTTATTGAGTGATGTTAGAAACAAAATTTTAATATATGAAATTTAATAACACTGAAATATTAAACATTTGGCACGTAATAGTAACTAGGTAGTAGGCTAGAAGCATGAGAAAATACCATTTAAAGAGAAAAATGAGGACTTAAGTAATATCAAAATCTACGATCATAGTAGAATACTAGAATCTAAAAAAGATGGTGTGTATGCCGTATAAATGTTACAATAAAAAAATATAAATGTGTAAAATGCATGCTTATTTTATCAAAACTTTTCATTGTTGGATCTACTTTCAGGTTGTTATTATTATGCATTTACGAGTTATTTTTTAAGAAAAGTTCAATTAAAAAGGAAAGAACCAATTGCTAACATGGAAATATCCAAAGGTAGATAAAGCATCAAAAACAGATCGCCGAATATTTATTAAACGTTAAATTAATAAGAAATAATAATAGAGATTAGACTTTAATTAAAATAATTAACGACTTTTTTTTATAAAAAAAATTGTTTAAGGCGTACAATCTGTACTTTGATGAACAGGAATGTACAGGAATTAAATAATGGCCACATCTTTATAATTTTACATTGAAGGCTACTTTGGTCTTTTACGGGTTTGATAACCGGCCGGTAGTAATTAAATGACAGAACTACCCCTAATAACTCATATAAATCTGGTTAGAATTGAATCACAGCATCTATCAGCTCTCTTTTCTCTCACAGGCACACAGAGACAAAAACTCAAAAAACAGAAAAAAAATGGCAGAGGCTAATTCGTATGCAGCTCTTACCAAAGCTTTCTCAGGTTCTTTTCCATTTCTTCTTTCTAAAACTGATTTATTAAAAATGTTTATAAGAGTTAAAAGTTGGATTTTCTAGGTGAATTCTTCAAGTTTTTACTACTAAACTCTCACTGGATCTTCACTTCCTTTGAGAAGTTGTTTTCTACAGCTGATTCTACCGATCTGTGTAGTTTGGGGATTTCATGTGCTTTTTTGTGTCTGATAATGCAATTTGCCCTTTATACTTACTATTCACTGTTTCAATTTGTTTGATTTGACGAATTTAGATTTTTGAGTCTTCTGATTTTGCCCTTTAATTTCATGGTCTTAAATATGTCATGTAATATCTTGAAATTATAGATCAAATTAATGAGTACATTCATACAAATATTCATCTCTCAAACATTGTTAAGTGATGTGTATATTAGCTCGAATTTTAAATTGCTATTGTTAAAATGTTTAGTCTAGGATGCAAGTAAGTGTTTACCGGTGTATAAGTTGTTAAGGCATCCAGCGAGGCATGAGTTGAATTATAACTGAAAATTGATATTTCTATTCTTTTGTGAACAATCAAATTTGTAGGACTTGGTGTGGATGAGAACTTATTCATCTCAACACTGGGGAAATGGAATCGGCATCAGAGAGAATCGTACAGGGTAAGCACTCCTGGATTCTTCAGAGAAGACGAACGACAGTTCCAGAGATGGGATGATCAACATATCCTCCAGCTTCGCCAGGAATTTTTGCGTCTTAAGGTATTTAGATACATTTTTGTATTAACTATCGGAAACAACCTCTCTACCTTCCTTCCAATGTAGGGAGGAGCAAGGTAAGTTTAGTCTTCTAAAAGTATTTGTGATCTTATCATTTTCTTCTCTCCAAAATTTTTTAGGATGCAGTGGTGTTGTACACAATGCACCCATGGGAAAGAGATGCTCGTTTGTTCAAGGAAGCGTTGTTATTGCAAGTACCTAAACATGATGTTCTCATTGAGATTGCTTGCACTCGATCCTCTGAAGATCTTCTGGGAGCCAGAAAAGCTTACCATTCCCTTTTTGAACACTCAATTGAGGAAGACATTGCCTTCCATACTCAAAGTCCCGAAAGAAAGGTACCCGTTATTTTTAGGATTTAAGTTGTATGCACTGATTTTACACTATTAGTGTAGTTTAATATGTGAGTTGTGATAGCACATGAGTTATCATTCTTATTAGTTACCGATTAATGATATTTGTTCAAAGTTCTCTATTAGTAATTTAACCATTTTTTTTAATGATAAACAGCTTCTAGTTGCTCTTGTAAGTTCCTACCGTTATGAAGGTCCACGAGTAAGCGATGATCTTGCAAAATCTGAGGCTAAGATATTTGTAAATGCAATAAAAAATGCTAACAAGAAGAAGCTGATTGATGAGGATGAAGAGATCGTGAGGATCCTTTCAACAAGAAGCAAGCTCCATCTTAAGGCCATCTATAGACATTACAAGGAAATCACTGGCAACTCCTTGGACGAGGTCAGAAAACAAGAGTTTAATTTCAGTACTGTTCGTAGTTTTGTTTTATCCATTTGGTATTAGATGACCTATAATCTTTTTTTATTTTCTTCAGGATTTTGAAGGTGACTTGACCATGAAACAAGTTGTTCAATGCCTTTGTGTACCTAAAGCATACTTCAGCAAGGTAAATAGCAATCACAAAACTGATAAATAATGCAGCATACTGTATTTCTCCCTTTTTTGTTTGAAATAATTTGGTAATCGATTTGACTTTTTTTCTCATTTTCAATTTCTTATTACCATAGATTTTGATCGCGTCCCTAAGATTGGATGTGGATGAATCTGCTAAAGATTCAGTGACCCGAGTCATAGTTACAAGAGCAGATGATGATGATATGAAGCAAATCAAAGAAGAATTTCAGAGCAAATATGGAACTACCTTGGCAGCAAAGATTGCAGAAGTTGCTAATGGAAGCTACAAAGATTTCTTGCTTACTATAATTGCAAAATCTGACTAATTATTTGGCCTAGATTTTGGCATATCCAAAGTTGCATAAGTTGTTTCCATTTGATCTTCTTTTACTCAATTTATGTATGATTTCAATGTTCCCATTTCAAATGAGCAATTTCAATATCATAGTTTTCAGCTTCTTGATTCAACTTATCATCAGTACATTATTTATCATTGCAATTTGCTATATCCAAGTATCTATTCCATTTTATCCTATCCGAATAATGAATCAGTAAACATGCAGGCCGATCTTTGCTTTGAGCTAAGTAAATTTCACTTATAAATACTTTACTCATATAAAGTTTTTTAAAATGTAGGATCACTGCATTGTCCCCGGGGTTTAGTTCAAGTGATGAAAGTTGAAGAACTTATAAATTAGATCACAGATTCGAGCCCTATACCGTGTGAACTAAGCCTGATATTTAAGTGGAAAAGAGAAGAGATACAAAGTTCCTCTCACTACTTAAAGCAATCATAGAAGATGTAATTTAAAATCCAAACCTGCATAGAAATTGAAAATTGATTTTCGATAATATAAATATTGAAGTAGTGAAGAGGAAGAAGCTGAGTGAACAATATTTGCTGCCTTTAAAAAAAGAAGAAGAGAGAAGCGAATACCACATCGATAAACAACAAGTAAATCCGAACATTGCCGAAATATACAAGTGCAGCGCAGTTTCGCAGTTAAGCTCACGCAGCCACGCAGTGAGCACAAAGCGAACTATTCTTTCGCCTTTTACTAAAGAATACCGTGTGCGCGCTGCAATTAGTGGCATATGCCAATTTTTGGAGGGGTTCTCTTCTTTGAGACTCCCAACAACTCTAGTTTTAACCATTTATATCAAATAATTTATTTTTTAGATTATGAAAATTTGTTCCAACACTAACAAAGTTGCTGTCTCCAGCCCTCTTCCCATTTGCGTTGTCATATATCATTGCAGTTCCTATTCGCATAATGAATTAGTAAATGGTCACTAAAAAGTGCATGATATTGACATTGATCTAAGGGAATTTCACTAATTATAATTAGTAAGTACAGTAGTACTCTTAAAAAGTTTTAAGGAATGTAAGATCATCGCATTGAAGTGGAGAAGAGTAGAGGCAGAAGGTTCATGACACAACTCGATGCCATTATAAGGTCAGCTTGAAGTCAGGGGCGAAACTACAATATTATATACGAGTTCAAACGAACAAATAGTTTTTGTTTAGATCTTGTATGTGTATTAGGAAGTCCATTGAATATGTATAAATATTTAATAGCAGTAACTAAAAGGATCAGTGGTATGTCCGAATCCAACAAGAAACTGAAGCGAAATCAAATCTTGAATTTAACAAACAACAAAGTGTACAGTACAGCTTAAATTGATCTATTTGAATGACTGGTGAAGAAGAAGAGAGCAATACTTTGACGCCTCAAAAGTTTGACTGAGAAATAAGACGTGAGGCGACCAGGAGAGTCTCACATTGATAAACAACGAGTAAATTCGAGGTTGTCGTAATATAAAAATGCAGCGCGGTGACACTGCAAAACTCACGCAGCCATGCAGTGAGCACAAAGCGAACTATTCTTTCGCCTTTTACTAAAGAATACCGTGTGCGCGCTGCATTTTATATCAACTCTGTCCAACAATTAGGTTTTTCACAAGTCTACACATTAATGTTTCATAATAGTATTTTCAAAGCATACAACGCAAAAAGACAGAATTGGAACACTACAAACACACACAATGTTCAGGTCCAGAGAGCTAGCTAGACTTTGGCCCCAAGCAGTGTCATCAGGAACTTCATGTAATCACCTGATGTGTCACCAATAACTGCACTATCAAGATTAGTCTTGTACGCGATGAAATACTCTCCCCTGACTTTCATCATATCAACTTCAGCCCGAGTTACAATGGCTCTAGTTAGAGAATTCTCATCAGTTCCAAACCCAACAATCGAGGCTCTGACAACCTGAATATTCCAAAATACGCTATTTAAATGAACAGTCTGGATCACAATATTAAATACTAGAGCAGGCTGGCATGATATGCTGTAAACCATGAAAGTAAAGCCTAAACATGAACCAGGTCTAGAGAACTCTCTGGTATGCTGAGCTCGTTACAGGTTGCACACGTTATGATCCTATTTGGCAGTTCAATACAGGTAATAGAAGCAGCATAAGAAAAAAAATAAAGAAATTTCACATTCTATGGTGCATTGATACTGATGACTATTTAAATCCAGTCAAACCGAACATCAATAAGCAGATTGATAGGACTAACATACATAAATGAAATATACGGTCTAGCTTTTAGAGAGAATTACATCTCTTGGAAGTGGAATTCAACAGGAGCATGTACTTGTACTAGCATAATTAAAATAAGGTAGGCATATGTGATTTTCCGACAGAAGATTTGACAGGGAAAAGGGTGTAAAAACGAGAAAATAATTGGACCAAAATATAAAAAAGAAGAATCTGTTTCTGTGAGTAGTACCTCAGCAAAATGTTTCTCTGGCGAATCAATGCACCAGATAACCACCTTCAGTATATATTCCAGCAGACCATTTCCACAGCTCTTCATGTCCTGTAAAAGAATTGTAAAAGTAGATAGAATAAAATGCACATAAAAGAGAAAAATGGGCAAGTAGCACTATTAAGCAGGTTGTGCAGGCAGCTTATAAAAAGTGTAACCTGGTCAACGGAGAATCCATAATTTTGCTTGTAGCATTCAAAAGTTGCTCTAAGCTGATGAACATTCCTTGTGCTGAGTATCAACAGAAAATTATCGGAATCCAACTGTTTTGTCCTTATGGTTTCACGAAGGATAGCAGATTCTTTATTTGCAATACTAGGATCCACCAATTCCTTATCATATCTGTAGGACCTGACTAGACCAATGAGAACCTGTCGACATCCACACAACACATCATTTTTTCAATAACTTCTAGAAGTTAGTGACATACAATTCAACTTCACAAGCAATCATCAGAAAGCATGCTATGTAAACTGATAATGAATCATCATCTAGGTAAGATGTCTTCAGTACTTGGGATGCACCCCACTAGATCTATGGTGTCTTTAGAAGATCCAAATGAGGTCGGTTAACATGATTGTACCCTTAAGCTAGTAAGATGTGACTAGAAGTAATCATTTGTACCTTTTGAACAGGCATTGGGACATTTGCTGCAATATCTTCTTCAAGTGAACAGTTGAAAAGGCCACGATATGTTTGTCTCACTGCAACCAGATGATCAGGAGATGATGCACAAGCTATCTCTACTATCACTTGCAACTGGGTGATGGTTTTCTTTCTCGACATTAAGGCTTCATTTGCTAGCCGTGCATCTCTTTCAGAAGGCTCGTATGTCCATAGGATGACTGCTTTCTGTAACGCATGAAAAGCTAAAATTAGCAATTGTTGTCTTGGGAATAACCATGAGCAAATACAGGAATCTGACAGGCACAATTGAAACGTACCAAGAGGTAAGCTATGCCTCTCAGAAATTTGCTCCTTAAGGTTTTATAACTAGCAATTAAAGAAAACTGTGTGCTGTAACAGGCTAAAATCTTCAGTTGGGTTTAAGAAATCGGAAAGCAAGGAGGAGGTCAAAAGTATTGTGTATATAAGTGCCACACCTACCTACTACAAAATTAACCAGTCCAAAAAGTATGACAAACTAGATTCTAGCTATTTCGAGCTCTGAATCTAGCCTGTAAAGATTTACGTTCTAGTGAGCTAACACTATCAAATTGTGAGTCAATTACAGGAGTGAATGAAATAATTAGGTCTAGAAAAGTGAGAAAAGAGATTGTACCTTGAAATCACCAGACAATTCAGAAGAAATGTCATCAACAAGGGGCCTGTTGTAAAGTTGCTGATAGGTTTCTCTGATTTTCTTCCTCTGGCTTGCATTTCTGTGTCCCAACACCGATATCACTGACTTCTCATTAGTTCCCAGCCCTAAACAAAACCACTCAATTAACTAATCTCTGTCTTTATATCAATGAACAAAAGAATAAAACAAATTACAAACACTCATTCAGATACGGGTCAGTGAAGCCTCAAAATCATATTTCCCCCAATTTACAAGATTCCCATTAGTGATGTCCACCTACTCACCTCCCACCTGGCTTAGCTTTTTCTCTATTTTCTTCTTTGTTTTCCCTTAATAAAACTGCTATATGTTCTGTGCATGGAACAACCATTAGCTAATCTCTCTCTGTCTATCAGTACAGAATCAAATTGCAATTAGCAGATCATATTTGCATCAATCTAGAGCAAAGATAAGTAAATGAAAAATATTCGCATACACGATCATATTTCAGAAATTAAACATAGTTACAGTAGGATTCAATTGAAGAAAGGAAATAAGCTCTCAACCCTCAAGGGAGGAATTCGCTGAGAGAAAAACAGAGCAAGGAGGGAAATGGAGATACCTTTGAAGGATTTCATAAGAGTTTCAGAGTCTTCAGTTGGAGAAGGAACAACATCTGGTATTCTCAGTGTACCCATTTTCTTCTCTTCTTCTGCACCCAAAAATTGCAAGTTTTGCTTTTCTGTTTCTCCAACACTAACAGTTATTTTTTCCCTCTCAGAAAAGGGCAAAAACGAAAATAAAGGAAACAAGTTTTTTTGTTTTTTTTAGCTCGATGCCCTTATCTTTTGTTCAGACCGTAATACCCCTACGTTGAATTTTCACTTTCTTCAAACTCGCTGCATTTTCTCGTTATACGCGTGACCCTTTTTTCAATTCGATTTGTGATTTGTAATGTTTGATTGATTAAATTATTTTTTTTCAAAAATTGACTTTCGTATAGTTCCTTGTTTTCTTCGTCTATATCCAACTCCAATAATACCCATCAAATACTAAAATGTAAATAAGAAATACATTTATTTTTTAAGAAAAATATTTTATAATCGTATTAAACATTAAAATATAAAGACGTTGAGTTGAAGATTATATATAATTGAACTTCAAACCTTTTTTTAGTTCGATAAATAATATTTATAGAATATCATTTTCAAAATTGTTTAAGGGATAATTATAAGTAACCTCATCTGGATTTCCAATGCTATTTTGAATCACCCCAAAAAAGCAGGTGGGGTGAAAAAAAAGAGAAGAAAGACATAAAAGCTAAAACCAGACGATAATAGTAAAATAAATAAATGGGCAAATTATAGAAATCACATATTTTTAAGGCAAAATTATAATTTATCCCTTAAAAGTTTATAATTACAGAAGTTCCTCAAAATGGATACAATAATATAAGCGCTGATACATTAATCTGATGCGCGAGATACATTAATTATTAAGTAAGATACATTACATTTTATAAATGATACACTAATCTGATGTACATTTTATACATGATACACTAATCTGATGTACATTTTATGCATGATACATTAATCTGATGCGCGAGATACAATAATATAAACTCTGATGCATTAATCTGATGCGCGAAAATGAGGGATTTTGGAAATTTATAAAACTTATAGGGGATAATGGTAATAAGTAAACTAAAAGGTGAAATTTCTATAATTTTTCCTAAATAAATACCCTTTAATTAAAGCACGGGTCATGTGTGCAGGGCCGTCTTAACCCCTAGGTCATTAAATCCATCACTTGGGGACCATATTTTTTGGGGGCCTCATTTAAAAATAATAATTACTTATGTATGTTATTTTAAAAAAAAAAATTATATGTACTATGAGTGCTATAATTTCTACTAAGAAAAATTGCACATGAGATGAATATAAACCTGAATTTCGTAAAAAAAAACAATTTGATGAAAATATGGATAACGAAATCACAAAGTCCCTTGAAGAATCTTTTAGAGTTGATTACTTTATATATGTAGAGAAGATCAAACTATTTTTTCATTCCAAAATAGATTTGAACCAATTAAAGCATATGAAAATGTTTTTGATTTCTTATTTAGTGGTAAAATATTGAGATTTCTAGATGATGAGAATTTTAAAAAATATTGTGTTAACTTTGAAATTTCTTTAACACATAATAGTTATTCTGATATTGATGGTTTATATTTATTTTTTGAATTAAAAGTGTTAAGAGAAATAATACAAGTAGAAGATAATGATCTAATGAAAATACTTAATCAAATAAAAAGACTTGATTCTTTTTCAAATACACATATCGCTTATAGAATAATGTTAACAGTTTTTGTAACCGTTGCCTCACCAGAAAGAAGTTTTTTCGAAACTAGAATTGATTGAATCTTCTTTAAGATCAACAATGTCTCAACTCTCAAGAGAGATTGAATGAATTAACTATATTATCATTTGAAAAGGAATTATTAAAACAAATTGATTATAAAACAATACTTAATGACTTCACATCTAAAATAGGTAGAAAAGTACATTTAAATAAAAGTATATATGATAAATAAAAGGGGAAAATTTTCAAAACAACAATATTTTAGCTTTTAATGGGACTCCTTAGCAATAGTTTCACTATTTATTTAAAATGTCAATATTTTAGTTTGATAAGGGATGAGTTATGTATTTATTTTATTTTGATTAATTTAAAAGAATACAAATAATTAATAACAGAATAGATAAAATCATGGAACAGAAAATTAAAAAAAGGTTAAAAAAAAATTAAAATTTAATATCAGTTACGTTTTTGAAAGAGCATATGTTGCCATTTTTCTTTCTAGCGTTTTTTTCCTTTAATCTTAAGAATTTCATTTTATTTTTTTTGAAAACATCTTATATGAATGGAAGTGTTTGAAAATTTCTAATGCCCTCTGTTTTGGATATTTAAGTGTTTGAACTTCTTTGAATATGTGTTCATTATAAATGTATTCGAATACCGAATGATATGTATAACTAATTTAAAATACAAAAATCCTTGGTATTGATTTATGATGAATACAACTCTTTGGCATTCTAGATCAAGTACAAAAATAAAGGCAGTTGTGAAGTATATACCAAAATATAAATACAAATTAGTTGTAAATCAAAATGATATTGAAAAATACAGTTGCAATGAATACATAATACATAGAATAAGTTGTATTCAAAATAAATTGTATTTATATTTCAATATCCAGTTTTGTTATATTATTATTTCACTTTAAATTTGCAGAAAGTATTTTCTGGCTCAGTTTTTATTTCAAATATCAGGTTGTATTTCAATATCATTTTGTATGTCAAACGCATAATGAATACAAATAAATTTGTATTCCCCTTCTTGTGATGTATTCGTCGCAATTTTATATATTATGTATTCATAAAAATTATATTGCTTTAGCCAAATAAACTACAAAATATGTCTTACTAAGTTTGTATTTCAAATATCAGGTTGTATTTCAATATGATTTTGTATTTCAAACGAAAAAATGAATACCAATAAATTTCTGACAATCAGATGTTTTCCCCAAATCTAAAACCCTAAAAGCAAATTTCGATATTATCAAAATATAAATGTATTAAATATCAAGCAAAATAAACATATAAATGAATTTCTAGATTCTACAAAATCTGAAAAATTAAAAGAAAATCACAAAAAAAAATTGAAAAAAATTGTTTAAATGAATAAAAATCTGAAATACATAAATATTTGATGAATATCTAAACAAAATCACATAAAAAAAAAAAATTGACTGGAAATTCGTAATATATAGAATCCGAAATATACACCATAATCGGTGATTTTAAATAGCAAATCAAAATAAATCTAAATAAATAATGGAAATTACCTTGCCAATCGAGAAATCTCTTGAATTAATAAAGAGATTTCATTTAACAATCGAGAAAATTTCTTGAATCAAAATATATATTTTGATGAACAATTTGTGAACACCTTGAAGAAAGAGAATCTGGAAACGTGAAAGGTGGGGTAGAAACGTGAAAGGTGAAGAAGGAAGGTTAATGGGTATTGGTTTAATTTTTTTTTCTTTTTAAATGGTTATTGGTTTAGAATTTGGTCCAATATAGGACTGTTTTCATCAATAAAATTAATTTTAAATAATAAAATATGAATACATATTATTTTCTAAAATATTGTCACTCTGACATTTTAAATAAGTATTTTAAAGTGTTGTTGTTTTGACTAATTATGTTAGATATTATGACTTAATTGCTAATTTTCTCAAATAATATTAAGGCCCCTCTCTTAAGTTTCGCTTTAGGTCCTCAATATTATTGAGTCGGCCCTGCATGTGTGAATCTTTTTTCACATCGAGATAATTGGAGCATTAGTACGTAGTGTGAATGACTGAATGTGCATGTTCATCACCTAACGTATATCAAAATAATATTGTTATTATAAACCGTTGAAGAAATTATACCACACGTGAATGATTTTAATTTTATACAGTACTTGAAAAGGACAAGAAAATAGAGTGAATTATTGGTTTACATAAACAATTGTAGCTTGGAGGGCTAAAGAGATAAACTATTCTCCTACCACATGTGAATGATTTGAATTTTATACTTGAAAAGGACAAGAAAATAGAGTGAATTATTGGTTTACATAAACAATTGTAGCTTGGAGGGATAAAGAGATAAACTATTCTCCTATTTCATTTTTATATCCATTTTTTATTTAATATGTACTTTATTTATTTTACAATCAAAATTAGACTTATTTAAATTTTAAAATTAGAAAAGTGTCACATAAAATAAAACGGATAGAGTATTATATCATCAGGTCAAAGGTAGATGTAAATGAATACATTATAGAAAACAAAAAAAAGTACATTATCTGTCCCAACACGTTTTTTTTGCTTGAATCGAAGATAATATACTATATAGTACTACTAATTAATATGCACGAGTATCGAGTAACATGCATTATTGCACCACAAGGACTTTCTTCTAACATGATACATCTATTTAAGGGAAAATAGTCAAAAATGCTTTTAAACTATATGAAAGGAATAAAATGTCATTCGTTTATAGTTTGGTTCAAAAATGTCCTTATCGTCAATACTTTGGTTCAAAAATGCCCTTGCAGTCAATATTTTGGTCCATAAATGTCCCTATAGTTACTAAATGGGTCAAAAATGTCCTTTTCCGAATAAGTATATTATTTTTTTTAAACACATTTTCTTCTTAATTAAATTATTATATAAGAACCATGTTCTTGTTTTCTTTCTTTTAAAATCACTTTAAAAAATAAAAATGTAGAAAATATTTTTTTTCTTGTTAATCTCATCTTATCAATTAAAATAGAATAACTTCATGAATCCTTTCGACATATAATATATGTCATATATATAAGATCATAGTATATCCATCATTAATTTATATTTATATAACGATAAAATATAATTATAATAAAATAA
>JAJOOO010033076.1:0-17170 GCA_029582685.1 Solanum piurae
AATTTGACCCCCTAAATAAGAATATGAAGTCGAATTTCCGAAATCATGCACGGATTTTGAGATATATGGAAATTACAATTATAGGTGTTTCCGTAGCATATTTTTAAGAACTTTTTGGGTCAAATTCAAATATAATCATTTCATTAGTTCTCGACTCCAAACTCACATATGATGCTCTAGTTTCACTCTATCATTTTCTGGGTCGTTACAGTAGGTGGGGTGATGCCTCATCCTGCAGGTCCATGGTTTGGGCCTGAGGGTCACCATTTAGGGCCTTGACCTACGGACCACCCCTATGAGGCGTGGATGGACCTATGCCTAGTAGGTCCCATACGTAGGTCATATAATTTTGGCAGATTTTGCTAAGTTGGGGCAGCCTTGGGGTTAGGCTTTAGGGTCCTCCTCAAGGACCCCTGGTTGGTCCTTGGGGGGTCGTACCTTGACGTTTAACCCCGAAACCCTTCAACCTAAGCTCAGGACATCATTTTACAACTTCAAACCCCATATCAAACTAAATCACACACTCGTTAGGCTCTAGTTTCTCTTACTAGTTTTCTGGGTAGTTAGAATGAACTTGATCAACTTTTGGGAATTTTAAGAGAATAAAATGAATTCCTTTGATTTGGGGGTTTAAAATAATTATATAGGGCTTAAGTTAGAAGGTAAAATGATGTATTATTGGGTAAAAACAATTGGAAAAAATTGGAATGACCCTGACATAAAACTGTCGAATTGACTCTCCCGTGCCTGGAGCACCACGGCCGGTCAAGTGCGTTATGAAAATGCTCTGCCCGATAGGGCTTCATTATTTCGAGCATAACGTTTTACTCCTATCTAGGAATTAGGCAAAATCAGCTATGTTGGAAAGATTTCTCATAGATCTTTTGATAGGTTATGGGACACATAATTCATTTTGTGCTGAAAAATATGATCGTTTGAAGAAGACCTTAAACTCTAAGTCTGACAAGTCTCGTTCACGGATGACTTCACAATCTGTGTGTAGCTTCACAGACCGTTTAGACATTCGTGGTCCTTTACAATGACCTTGGATAACAGCCTACCAAATAGGTGATGAGTACGACTCATTTAATGGTCCATCAACATCACCACGTGCCGTCTAGGCGTCCCTGTGAGTGACACCTTCTTGTGGTAGATTATAGAAACTTTCCACGAGCACCATAATGGACCGTGGTCCCCTACATAACCCATCTACAGCTTCATGAAGGGTTTCATATTCCACTTCTGGTTTCATAACATGACCAATTGACCCTTTTCTAGCCTTGCTTTAATTCGAGTTATTACAATATCTCCCCCTTTGGAACATTCGTACTCAAATGAGATTCAAAACATCATAAGGAAAGTAAGAGCTTGACCTAGCAGCCCAACTTGAATAATATCATAAAAATGCACATATCCGAGGAGGAAAATTCAACTCCAAGCAAAAGCATGTTCATAACATCATTTCAGAAGGTTTATATGCAACTCATACTCAAATGCACATAAACATGAAGAATCAATCAAGCTAACTCATTTTCTTCAAAAATCAAGTTTTTCATGAACATGCATAAATTAGGAATTATGGGAATGAGATGAGGATAACGGGTTATTATATTATCCTCTACCTCAGCCTCCCAAGTAGCAGCCTCAACTAACTGATTCCTTCAACGAACCTTCACAGAAGTAATTCCTTAATTTCTCAACTTTCAAATATGTCGGTCCAAGTTTTCAGCCGGAACTTCTTCATAAGAAAGGCTATCCTTTATGCCAAGACTCTCCAATGGTACTATAGATTTTTTATCCCCAACATATTTCTTCAACAAGAAGACATGGAAAACTGGGTGCACCGATGCCAAGCCAATAGGCAACTCAAGTTCATAAGCAACTTTACCAAGACACCTCAGAATCTGATATGGGCACACATAATGGGGACTAAGATTCCCTTCCTTTCCAAGTCTCAATACACCCTTCATGGGTGAAATTTTCAAGTAGACCCAATCATTTACATCGAACTCAAGATATCTTCTTCTAACATCGGCATAAAACTTTTGTGGACTTTGAGTCATTTTCAACCGTTCTCTATTAGTCTTAACTTTCTCCATAGCCTCATGTACCAATTCTCACCCACTTCAAACCAACATATACGAAATCTACACCTCCTGCCACATAGAGCCTCAAATGGAGCCATACCAATACTTGGGTGATAACTATTATTATATTTAAATTCAATCAATAGCAAGTGATCATCCTAATTACCCTTGAATTTAATTACACACACTCTCATCATATCTTCCAAAGTTTGGATAGTACGCTCCACTTGCCCATTGGTTTGTGGGTGAAAGGTTGTACTAAGCTTAACACGAGTACCAAGACAATTTTAGAAGGATTTCCAAAACTGAGAAGTGAATTGGATACCAAGATCGAAGATAATGGACAAGGGTACTCTATGCAACCTAACCATTTCTCTAAAGTACAACTTAGCATAGTCCTTCGCCGAATAGGAAACCTTGAAGGGAATGAAATGAGCTGATTTTTTCATTCGTCCTGCTATAACCCATATCAAGTCATGTTGCCATCTGGTATGGGATAAACCAACAAAGAAGTCCATATTTCCATCTTACCATCCAAGTAGGAATACTGATATCTTGAGACAAACCTTCTGGATTCTGATGCTCAATTTCACTTGTTAACATTAAGGACACTTAGCCACAAATTCATCAATATCCTTCCTCATCCCATTCTACCAAAAGACCTCTCGCAAGTCATGGTACATCTTGATGGATCCTAGGCGAATGGAATGTCGAGAACTAAGGGCTTCATATAATATTCCTTCTCTCAAGTCATCTACATTGAGATAACACAAATAACCTTGATAACGAAGCACACCATCCCCCCTTGGGAGAAAGCCTCTACAGAATTTTTAAGCACCACTTCTTTCAATTCGACCAAGATCGGGTCAATTCCTTGCTTAGATTTCACTTCTGACACAAAATATGATTTTGAACCATTGTCGGACATAACACCACCTTTGCTAGTGTCAACCAACCAAACACCCATTCGGGCTAATATATGAACATCTCAAACAAACTTCTTCTTACTATCATAAATATGAGCAACACTACCCATTGAAAATCATCTAAGAGTATTCGCCAAAAAATTCACCTTGACGGTGTGATTGTAGCACCTCAGATTTAAGAGAAGTACAAATTTCAGTCTTTCAGAAAATCAGGTGCCAGAACTGAAGGACGCCACCAACAGTCTTTCCTCTCACACATGCACCATAGGAAGGGCTATGGTTGGTAAGTCCATCTTTCCAAAAATATCTAGTTTCAGTACTTTTTCAATGGTTCACTAGGACGGTCCATCATCCAGTGCATGAGGCATAGATAGGTCTCGTAGATGAGTCCCAGACTTAGAGAAATTCTAGGGTCAAAAGTTGAGACCAATGGCCTGTTTTTAGGACCACGGCCCGTGGGTCGGTCCCGTCATTCAAAGTCCAAAATTATTGGTCTCTACACTCATCGACACCCGACCAAGACGGTCTGTGAGTTGATCGATCATGGTTGTCACTAATTCGGAGTTTAGGGCTATTTTTCAAGTGTTTGATCAAGTCATGATGGCCCAAGCATATAGGTAGGTTATGGCTCCCGTGAACCAATATGTGGGTACGACGGCAACAAGAGTTAAGAGACTTCACTAGAATGAATCCTCTAAAGTTTCATCGTTCTAAGGTTACGGAAGACCCTCAAGAGTTCGTTGATGAGGTTTACAAGGTGTTGATGATCATGGGAGTGACGAAAGTGGAAAAGATGGAATTTGGACACTTACCAACTTAAGAGTGTTTCTCAAATATGGTTCAACCAATTGAAGGAATGGAGAACAATTGATGAGGGTCCTGTTGATTGGGAAAAGTTCAAAGTTGCTTTCCTTTATAGGTATCTTTCCCTTGAGATGAGGGAGGCAAAGGTTCTTGAATTCATCAGCCTTAGTCAAGGAAATATGAGTGTGAAGGAATATTCTTTGACGTTCAAACAATTTTCTTGATATGCCCCTACTATGATTGCCAAACTTAGGGCAAGGATGAGTAAGTTTGTTTTGTTTGTGTTTGAGATTGTAGTTAAGGAATGTCGTACTTCTATGCTTATAAATGATACGGACATTTCTCGTCTCATGGCCCATGCTCAACTAATTAAAGAGGAGAAATTTAAGAAAAGGTCTATAGAGGCAATGAGGGCTAAGATCGGTGATGGTAACTTCTCACATTCAAGGTTCGATGGACATGGTCATTTTAAGTTCTGACAAAGGTTTCCCGGACAAGGCTCATCCAATGCTCCTCCTAAGTTCAACAATGGTAGGGTGTCTAACCCTAAGCCTCAAGTAGGAAATGGTAGTGGATCTTTATTAACTACTTGTGCTAAGTGCGGAAAGAAGCATGCAGGTAGATGTCTCACGGGTTCCAATGCTTGCTTTGGTTGTGCTAAGATGGACCACAAAATAAGGGATTTCTTCTCAATTACTAAGAATGAGGGAGATAATCATCGATGGGCTCAAACTGATCCTTCATCCGGTCCTAGTGGAAGTCAGAAGCAAAATAGATTTTATGCACTTCAGACTCGTGGTGAACAAGAGGGTTCTCCTGCTGTGGTTACCAGTATGTTGAAAGTCTTTCAACTTGATGTTTATGCCTTACTAGACCCCGGTGCTACCTTGTCTTTTGTGACGTCATATGTGGCTATGAGGTTTGATATTCTTTCGGATGTGTTGTTAGATCCTTTTAAATGTATCTATTCTTGTTGGTGATTCTGTTGTGGCTAAGAGAATCTATAGAAAATGTCCCATCTCTTTGTCACATAGAGTCACTCATGTTGACCTTATAGAGCTTGATAGGCTAGATTTTGATATTATCCTTGGTATGGATTTGATGCACTCATGTTATGCTTCTATTGTTGTAGAACCCGTGTAGTCAAGTTTTAGTTTCCAAATCTTAGAGTGGAAAGAGGCCAATTCTATGCCTAAGGGTCAGCTTGTCTCTTGTCTTAAAGCTAGAAAGTTGATTTCGAAGGGTTGCATTTACCATCTAGTTAGGGTGAGGGATATAAATTTTGAGATCCCTACTCTTGAGTCGATCCCCATTTTAAATGAGTTTCTGGAAGTGTTTCCTCATTGTTTACCCTGTATTCCTCCCAAAAGGCAAATAGACTTCGGTATTGACCTTTTCCGGATACACAACCTATCTCTATTCCTCCTTATCATATGGCTTCGACAAAACTAAATTAATTAAAGGAGAAATTAAAAGATTTGTTGGATAAGGGTTTCATCCGATCAAGTATCTCTCCATGGGGTGCTCTATTTCTTCTTGTTAGAAATAAAGATGGTTCACTTCGTATGTGCATTGACTATCGACGATTAAAAAAGGTTATCAATAAGAATAAGTATACTCTCCCAAATATAGATGATTTGTTTGACTAACTTAAAGGAGCAAGCTACTTCTTTATGATCGACCTCTGGTCGGGTTATCACCCATTGAGGGTAAAGGAAGAGGACATTGCGAAGATAGATTTTTGAACTTGGTATGGTCATTATGAGTTTTTAGTGATGTCATTTGGTTTGACTAATGCTCCAGCGATATTTATGGATATGATGAATAGGGTGTTTAGAAAATACCATGACATGTTTGGGAATGTGTTCATTGATGATATATTGGTCTATTCGAAGAGTGAAGACGAATATACCGATCAGTTGAGGATTGAGTTGCAAGTCCTCAAAAACAAACAACTCTTTGCAAATTTCAACAAACATGATTTTTGGCTAAGGTCTCTGGCTTTTGTTGGGCAGATTTTTTCCGTTAAGGGTATTGAGGTAAATCCTAAGAAGATGGATGCGGTTAAGAGTTGGCCTAGACCTCTATCCCCCTTCGGATATTAGAAGTTTCTTGGGTTTAGTCGGTTACTATAGAAGGTTTATTGAAGGGTTTTCTTCAATTAATTCTCCATCAACAACATTGACTAAAAAGAAGGTTAAGTTCATATGGTCTGAAGCGTATCAGAAGAGTTTTCAAGAATTGAAAAATAAACTTACTTTTGCTCTGGTGTTCACATTACCAGAAGGGACTGATGGTTTTGTTGTTTATTGTGATGCCTCAAGAACTAGGTTAGGATGTCTCCCTATGCAAAATAGGAATGTTATTGCATATGTTTCAAGGCAACTTAAGATTCATGAGAAGCATTATCCTACCCATGACCTTGAACTAGCGGCGGTTGTTTTTGCCTTAAAAATTTGGAGGCATTATTTGTATGGTGTTCATGTAGATGTCTTTACCGACCATAAGAGTTTGCAATATGTAGTTAACTAGAATGATCTAAATCTTCACCAAAGTAGATGGCTTGAATTATTGAAAGATTACGACATGAGTGTTCTCTATCACCCTGGTAAAGTAAATGTGGTGGCAGATGCTCTTAGTCAATTGTTGATGGGCAGTGTTTCTCATATAGAGGGTAATAAGAAAAGAGTTAGTTCGAGATGTTCATAGATTGTCCCAATTGAGTGTTCGGTTGGTTTGTTGACTCTACCAAGGGTGGTGTTATGGTTGACAATGGTTCATAATCATCTTTTGTGACTAATGTATAGGGTAAGAAAGGTCTTGATTTGACTTTGGTTGAATTGAAGAAAGCGGTGCTTAAAATTCTGTTGAGGCTTTCTCCCAAGTGGAGATGGTGTGCTTCGATATCAAGGTCATTTGTGTGTTCCTAATGTAGATGACTTGAGATAAAATATCTTATTAGAAGCCCATAGTTCTCGATATCCCATTCACCTGATAGCCAACAAGATGTATTGTGACTTGTCAGAGGTCTATTGGTTGAATGGGATGAAGAAGGATACAAAATTTATGGATAAGTGTCCTAATTGCCAATAAGTGAAAGTTGAGCATCAAAAACCGGGAGGTTTATACGAAGAACTTGGAAGTGGGAAGATTTGAACATGGACTTCATTGTTGGTTTGCCTCGCACCCGGGGACAACATGATTCGATTGGGTTATATGGATCAAATAATGAAACTGGCTCATTTCGTTCCCATCAAGGTTTCTTATTCGGTGGAAGAGTATGCTAAGTTGTATTTGAAAGAAAATGGTGAGGTTGCATGGAGTGCCCTTATCCATTATCTCTGACTGTGGTACCCAACTCACTTCTCAGCTTTAGAATTTTTTCTAAAAGGGTCTTGGTACTCGTGGTAAGCTTAGTATATCATTTCATCCACAAACCAATGGGCAAGAGGAGCGTACTATCAAAAATTTGGAAGATATGTTGAGAGCATGTGTTATTGACTTCAAGGGTAATAGGGTTGATCACTTGCTTTTGATTGAGTTTGCGTATAATAATAGCTATCACTCTAGTATTGGTATGGCTCCATATGAGGCTCTGTATATGGAAGGAGGTGTAGATCTCCTATAGGCTGGTTTGAAGTGGGTGAAGTAACCTTGATAGGTCCCGAATTGGTACATGAAGCTATGGAGAAAGTTCGGCTTGTTATAGAAAGTTTAAAAAAGGCTCAAAGTAAAAAAAAAACTCTTATGCCGATGTGAGAAGAATATATTTTGAGTTTGATTTTAATGATTGGGTCTATTTGATAATTTCACCCATGAAGGGTGTAATGCGGTTCTGCAAGAACGGGAAGCTTAGTCCCGATATGTGGGCCCATATCAGATTTTGATGTGAATTGGCAAGGTTGCTTATGAACTTGATTTTCCTAATTAGTTGACATTGGTACATCTAGTTTTCCATGTTTCAATGTTGAAAATTATGTTATAGATCCGACATCTGTAGTTCCCTTAGAAGGCTTAGGAGAATCTTTCTTATGAGAAAGTCCCGGTTGAGATTTTAGACTGGAAAGTTAAGAAATTGAGAAATAAAGAAGTTTAATCAGTTAGTTGAGGGTGGTACTTGGGAGGCCGAGGCCAATATGATGCCCCGCTATCATCATCTATTTCCATCCGTCCCTACTCAAGCATGAGTTATTTAGGTCCTCATGGTTTACTCATTAGATGTCATGTGTCTTAGATATTCCCATGATTTTTCTCATTATCCATGATTCATGAAAAGCTTAAATTTTGAGAAAAATGAGTGTACTTGATTGATTTCTACTTTTTATTTGCATTTGAGTATGAGTTGCATATAGATTTCATGATATGATGTTTTGAACATTCTTTAGCTTGGAGTTGATATTTCCTCCTTGGATATGTGCATTTTCGCGATTATATTCACTTTGAGCTGTTAGATTAAGTTCCTACCTTCTTTATGATGTTTTGAATCTCATTCGAGGATGAATGATCCCAAGGTGGAGATAATGTAGCACCTCGAATTCTAGGTAAGTACAAATTTCGGTCTTTCAGAAAATTTGGTGCAAGAACCGACGGACGCCATCGTCTGACACATGGACCTTAGGTAGGCCCGTCGTTGGTAAGTCCAGCTTTCAAAAAATGTTTCAATACTTTTGAATGGTTAACTAAGACGAGCAGTCATCCAATGCACAAGGCGTAGATAGGTGATAAGTCGGGGATTTTGACTCAATATATTGCTTAATATTAGATGAATTAATGTCCTCAATGCCTATTTTATGCCCATAACTGATGTTAAAATATTAATTTTCAGCAATGAAGGTAAAAAAGCAAGGCAAGGACATTATGAGGCAAAACAAAGCGATAAAGCTAAAAGAGTTGAAGGAAAGCAAAGTTGGTACTTACCAAAACAACTCGGTGACTCACTGAGGGGACCTTCAACTCGTCAAAAATTTTAGAGTGCCAGCCCTTGGACAAGACCAACTTGGCGAGAAGACTGGTGGTTCGGCGACGTGTCGAACATATTGACGAGGCTGATTTCAATCGCCTAATTTTACAAAATGATTTTTCTGTAAAAGGCACGCCAAAAAGGTGAGAAGGAGAGCACTCAGCACATCATCGACCAGTTCAGCGAGCTCGATTTATTTCGCCGAGTGGACTCCGTGCTTTAAATTTTAGGAACGTATAAATTCAATTTTGAAAAGAAGAGAAGGAGTTCCTACATTATCCATTTCTGGGTTTTTGATCTTGAAAATTATAAAATATTGTTTTACATTTTTTATTAGAGATTTAGGGTTTGTGAGATTTTGAGCTTCAATTTGAGCATTTGGAAACTTGTGGATTGTTGCCCAATCTGATGGAAAACTTTGTTGGTGACAATTTCTTGTTCTTTATTATGTTTGGCCAAAACCCCATTCTTGGGGGTGTGATTATGTTGTTGAATGCATTAATTAGCTAATGGGTGTTGTTATTTATTGATTTTATTGTTGATTTGATGTGGGTTCAATTAATAGTCTGTGTTTTAATTGAGGAATTGTAGTTGCAAATGAAATTCTAATTAGTACTCTATACTTGCTTGAGAAAGAAGTGTTAGAGTTAAATTATTAGTTGATGATTGTATTGATTGTGTTGTTACGAAGTTAGCTTGAGAGAGTGGGTCTGAATGCAATTTTAGAAATCTAGCTTGAAAAAGTAATTCGGTTGTTAATTTGTGTTGTACTTGTTGAGGTTTAAAAGAACTCACTTGATTCACAATAATTGATTGAGAAATGGCTATTGCACCAAAATCTAGTCTACCCACTGAGATTCAACAAGTTTCAATAAATAATAATTACCCATTACACGAAATTGGCATTCAATTTATCACACTCCCAAGAAACGTTCTCTATTTGTTTAACCCCGGTTTTAGTAATCATAATTTGGTTACCCAAATCCCTCCGTTTGACATTAATTGTCAAAACTTTGTCATTTAATTTATTGTTGCGAAATGTCTACATCTACAAACGATTAGAACACCATTTCACTTCTTAATTAAATTCTTTATTGTATCACTCCCTGTAGGATCAACCCTAACTTTTAGTTTGGTTTATACTTGATCGCTACCGCTTACACTTAGAATCAAATGAAGTGTAGTTGAGCGTTATCATTAGGTCTTGTAGGTAAGTCCCAAACTTAGAGAAATTCTAGGGTCAAAAGTAGAGACCCACAGTTGGGACCCATGGCCCGTTGCTGGGACCATGGCCCGTGGGTCGGTCCCATCATTCGAGTCCAAAATTATTGGTCTCTGAACTCATCGACGCCCGACCAGGATGGTTCGTGAGTTGATCGACGGACCGTAGGTCATGGTCGTCAGTGAGCTCAGTAGTTATTTTGTTAAGGGCTTTTTGCTCTTTTCCTAATTACTCTTGCCTTATAAAATGCCGTTTTACCCTTCACTTAAACCCCTATATAAGTACATTTAACCCCAAATTTCCTCAATTGAAATCATTCTCTCAAATTCCTAAAAGAAGAACAAGTCTTTCTCCCCAAAATATTTCTCTCTCTAGGAAGCTTGAAGAAAAAGGATTCAACATAGGGTTTCAACTCAAGCCTCCAATTCCACCATTGAAGAAAAGCTCTTGGTGTTGAGGTATACTAGTTTTCATCCATGAGGCCCTTTGCTTCATGGAGTTCCCAAATTCTCAAATTTACAAAGTTAGAAATCTTCGATTGAGTTAGGGCATTATTCCATGTCATGGGTTGTTTTCAATGTTGATTTACTTAATTGATTTATGAACTTTTATGCTTGAATTGATACATTTTCATGATTTTAAGATTAATCCCTATGAATCCATGTCTAACCCATATTTTCTAGATAATCATGATTGAATATGGGTTTTGAACTATGAAAGGTCAATTATGAAATTTTGCATGTTCTTATGAACTTGATGAGATATGATGTACATTTCATTGAGAGTAAAAACATATATGTTGTTATTGTGGTTAATTTTTGTGAAAGGGTTGCTCACATAACTATCTCTTGCATGAATATGAAAGGTTTTCTCACATAAAGGATTTTAAGGTTGAAAGGTCTTCTCACCTAAAATGAATCAAAGTTAAGGAGCTATTCTAAGAATGAGGAGAGCAACGATTACCCATGACTTCTAATAAATGACAATAGACGATTACCCATGTCACAAGATGTAAGGAAGAGAGGCGATTACCCAAGTTCCTTACATAAAAGATGAATAAGAATAGTAGATATTTCGTGGGATTTGTGCTTAGCACCGACTGGACAAGTGGCGACTACCCATGTCCCATGAAATATGTGCCAACATAGGATTGTCTAGATAGACATTAGCTAGTGGTTCCACGTAAGCTAAAAATTCATGGTCTTACCTTAGCAAGTAGGACACCCCTTTTCAGTATGGGAGACACTGTATTCCGTGTTGACAGCTCACATGGTCTTATATGTTAGTTAAAGGTAAATCTCCCACAATAATGAACTAAGATTTCTTCAAGAAGTATCTCACATGTGTTTTTAGATGATAACTATTTGCATTGACCATGTTTTATGACTTATGTCTTCTAACCCTTTAATATCATGTTTTACTTGATTATTACATATCATGAAAGATATCCCTTTTAAGTATGTTTTCAAATGTTTTATGCATAGATATAATACTTGGTACATATTTGTACTAATGTATACTCTTGCCTACATTTCCCAAAATGTAGGATCTGACCTTACAGATTCACACTTTCGTGGCTAGGGATATAATATAGAAGATCGAAGATTGGTGAGTCCTCATCACCCGAGGAGCGAGCTTGATTTTCTTTTTGTCTTTACTTTTATTTTTTTAACATGGTATACGAGATTCGCCCGATCAATTTTATGTACTATAAGGCTTTGAGACAATGTTTAGAATTCTGCTTTTCTCTATAAATCTTTGCTACGATTGAAACTGTCGTTTAAGTCTCTTATATTATATTATCTTGTATAATGAATACTAGTTTGCTTGTGTGGGGCCTCTCGGGGTCTTATACGCCATGTTATAGTCGTTAGTACCTCAAGCCAACTTCTTTGGCGAAGATTTAGATCCTTCTTTTTAAACACACATTGCAAACTTTTGTGGCTGGTAAAAATATCGACATGAACACCATACAAGTAATGCCTCTAAATCATTAAACCAAACACAACTGCCGCTAGTTCTAAGTCATGGGTAAGATAGTTATTTTCGTGCACTTTAAGTTGCCTTGAGGCATAGGAAATAACTTTCCCATATTGCATTAGGACACATCCTAACCTAAAACTCGAAGCATCACAATAAACAACAAACCCATCGGTTCTTTATGGTAATGTAAAAACATGTGCAGAAGTAAGTATTTATTTTAATTTCTAAAAAATCTTTTCACATGCTTCCGACCATAAAAAATTGACTTTCTTTTGAGTCAATACTGCCAACGTAGAGGCAATTGAGGAAAACCCCTGATGAGTGGGGGATTTCGACTCATTTTGGGCTTAATATTCAAAGATTTAGTGTCCTCAATGCCTATTTTGTTCTCATAACTGATGTTAATATGTTTATATGAAAAAATGAAGGCAAAAGAGTAAGGCAAGGACATTACAAGGCAAGTAAAAGCGAAAAAGCAAAAATAGTTGAAGGAAAGTAAAGCTGGTACTAGCGAAAGCCACTCAGGGAATCGCCGAGTGGACCTTCAGCTCACCTAAAGATTCAGCGTGCCAACCTTATGAACAAAACCAACTTGGTGATCACACAAGTGATTCAGAAAGTTGCTGAAGATATCATCCATGCCGATTTAACTTGTAAAATATTACAAAAAGAAGTGGTGAAAATCTACGCCAAGAAGGTGAGAAGAGGAGCACTCAGTGCATCACCGACCAGTTCGGCAAAGCCTGACTTATTTAATTGAAAGTTACAGAACAAATTGGTGAAAAGACTCGCCAAAAAGGCGAGAAGAGGAGCACTCGGCGCATCGCTGATGAGTCTGAGATTTGGACTCATTTAGGGCTTTATTTATATAGATTTAGCGTCCTCAAATGCTTATTTTGTTCCAATAACTGATATAAATCCCTTAATTTCCAGGTATATGGATTGAGGAACAAAGCAAGGATACTAATTTGCAAAAAGGAACGAAGCAAGCTGAAAGAATGAAAAACAGCAAGCCTGGTGATCACCGAGTCCACTTGGGGAGTCATCGAATGACTGCTTGGCCGCCAAAAGTTCCAGTGTGCCAATCCCCGAAAGGAAAAACCAAGTTGGCGAGAGAAAAGAGCAGTCGGTGGATCGCCTAGTGGTTCTGCGATGTAGTGTTGGATCGCCCAAATTTATAGACCTTGAGGATGCTGAAGGCTAAGGCAGAAGGGTGATGGAACTGACCAAATGGTGGATCGGTGATCCCGACATACTGCGCCGAGTGGCTCTTCGCATCACTTTTTTTGCGACTATAAATACATTTTTGAACATTTAGTTTAGTATCATTATTCATTCTGAATAGTATCTGATATCATAATTTCTTAGTTTTTAACTGTGAGACAAGTTTTCTTTAGTTTTTCACTTTTGAGAAATTGGAAGTGGGTCTTTGAGATTCTTCAACTTGGACCATTGTAAAGAAACTATTAATCTTGCCCAGTTGATGGAAACTCAATTTAGTAATGATTTTTATCTTTTTATAATGTCTAGCTAAAACCCCAATTCTTGGGGTGTGATTATGTGATTATGGGCTGATTTAGTTTATAGGTGTTGCTAATTGTTAGTTTAAATGCTGTTTAAAATTGAGTTCAATGATTAATTGAGGTTTAATTTTAGAATTGTAGTTGCAAATGCAGTTATACCCTTTTGTTTTTGGCTTGCTCGAGAGAGAGGTTTTAAAACTAAGATTATTGATTAATGTTCTGTGGGGATTGGGTTGTCATGGGTTCAGCTCGAGAGTGTACCCTAAACTCAATTCCACACATTCAACTCGAGAGAGTAAATGGACTAAGGTGTGGGTTGTTCTCATTTTGCATGCTTGTCGCTGTTCGAGAGAAATCGACTTTATTCAGGGTAAAATGTTCGAGATAAAGTTTACCTCCTCTATAGTCTAGATTACTCACTAATATTTAGCTATTTTCTAATAGTTGCAATTACCCATTTGTCTATATTATCCTATAATCGAATCACATCCTAAGAACCTGTCTCATTATTGTTATTTCGTATTGTTTGCTGCTCTTGTAGTTGATAACTTCAAACAAAAACACCCATTTGAGATTTTTGTCACCCCCTGATTTGAATACTATTTTTATTCGATAATTTCTATTCCTACGACTGATTTGACCGTGTTCACACTTTCCTATTGAATCTTAAACACGTACCATTTCCTGTGGGATTCGACCCCAACTCATTTAGTTGGGTTTTATACTGACTAGCGATCATTGACACCTAGAATTGAATGAAGTGTCCTTGAAACGTTAAATCAAAATGGTGCCACCGCCGGGGAGTGGTGTTGTTTAAGATTATTTGGTTTGTGTGTTGCTGTTTGAAACAGAGGAAATGAGTGTCATAGGAAGCAATGTGAGACAAGTGGGCCACCAAGAAGACATCGAAAACCTCAACGATGTGAATGAGCTGAATGTTAATGACCCTCATCTATTGGGTGGAATTGGTGTCATTCGCTTGCCTCCAGCTGAAGGGAACGTTGTGTTCCAAATCACAAGTACCATGTTATAGCTCTTGCAATTGAAAGGGTTGTTTGGTGGGTTGGCTCATGAGGATCCCCATGAGCATATAAGGAACTTTGTTGATGTTTGCGGGCCGTTCTCTTTCAGGAACATATCCCAAGAGTCAGTTCGGTTGAAGTTGTTCCCATTTTCTTTAATGGGAGAAGCATGTAGGTAGTTGGCTGAATTGCCTAGAGATTCCATCACTTCATGGGAAAGCCTTGTCACTGCATTTCAAGTGCTATTTTCCCCTCCTTCGAAGATAATGACACTTCAGGACAGCATCCAAAGCTTCAAGCATTTGGAGGGTGAGATAATTCATGAGACTTGGCTAAGATTTAAGAAGTTGGTGCTGCAACGCCCAACTCATGTTTTGCCCGACAACAATTTGCTGCAATATTTTTACCGAAGCCTTGATTCAGTCAACAGGGGTGTAGCTGACCAACTTTCTCCGAGAGGTTTGATGCAGCAACCTTACATTATAGAAGCCAAACTTCTGGATGGTATGACCACAATTAATCGGGATTGGTACACCTGCGAAGATCAGGTCTCTCCTCTCACTTTTAAATTGACCAAGGAGCAGTTTGAGAAAGACCAAGAGATGGACCAAAACATGGCAACGATGATGACCCAACTAGACATTTTGGCCAAAAATGTCATGGGAGCTGGTGCTAGATGTGTCAAGTTGTTGGTGTGGGGTGTGTAAACCCCGATGAGGCCAAGTTTGAAGCGTTGTACAATGAGGAAGTGAAATTTCTAGCCAACCAAGGAGGAGGTTATCGTGCTAACTAGCCAAGGCATGATGGTAACAAAGGTTGGAACAGGGACGACGGTTGGAGAAATCGTGATAGAGAGTGGAGGGATCGTAACCCCACTTGGAAGGAAAGAGACAGGGAGAAGGATAGGTACGTTCCTTCCCACGAGTACCAAAATCCCAAAGATTCTGAGGGTGGCCGGTCTGAGGATATGCTCTCTCATATTCTCAACATGGTTGAGGGGTCCGATAAAATTTTGAAAGAAATGAAGGAAGATGTATCGACCCTTAACCAGACGGTTACCTCTCATTCCGTCTCTATCAAGCAGTTGGAGACCCAAATGGGTCAAATTTCATCTCATTTAAACTCGAGACAACAAGGGGAGTTTCCTAGTGACACTATGGAAAACCCCAAGAATGAGGTTTGAGAAAGGACTTGCATCGTCCCACGACGTTAACTAGGGCGCTTCTTGGGAGGCAACCCAAGTTTTTATTATTTTCTTTTTGTTTTTTAAATAATCGTGTGTTGATTGTGCAGGTTGAAGTGTGGAATGTGTTTGAAAAATGCAGGTTAGCGAGCCAAGAGTCCAGTCGGAGACTCGCCGAAGAGGTCGGTGAGCCCGACTTGGACCGTCGTTGGACTCAAGAAATTAGAAGATGGAGTCTATAAAACTCGGTGAGCCCGACTTAGTCTACTTTTTGGACCCCCACATTAACTGGAGGTCCTGTAAAACTCGGAGAGGTAGGTACCTGATGAGTTCACAAATTGGACTCATTTAGGGCTTTATTTTAATAGAAAGAGTGTCCTCAAATTCTTATTTTATCTTAATATCGGATGAAAACGCTTAAGTTTCAGGTATTTGAAGTTTTAGTGGAAGCATGGACACTTATGTGCAAAAAGGAACAAAAAGGATGAAAAGGACGAATAAGCTGAACCCTGAGCATCGCCAAGCATGCTTGGCGAATCGCCGAAGGGACACATTTCTCCCTTTGTTCCAGTATACAAAGCCCTGAAGGAAGTGGATCAAAAATGAGATGAAAAAGAGCAGTCGGTGCTTCGCCGATCAGTTCCGCGAAGCAGTACTATACCTCCCAATGGTCCAAAATGCAAAGACGTTGTAGGCAAAGCACAAAGCCGATGAACAAGAAGAAGGGTGAATCGCCAAGTTAGTCGGCAATCGCTACTAACCTCACCGAACGGTTCGCAAATTGGAAGTGGGTCTTCTCTATTCTTCTTCCTTTGATTAAATCAAGGTTTAATTTCTTATACCCATTTGATTTTTCTATCATTTTAGGTATAAGTTCTTATTTCTTGATGTGTGGATAAAAATCCCCATTCTTGGGGTGTGATTTAGCAAATATGTGCTGATATTATTGTTGGGTCTTGCTTGCTGATATGTTAGATGCATTTTAATGGTGATTTCACCTAGTGGTTGTGGTCTAATTTAATGGGTTTGTAGTTGCAAATACAAAACTACCCATATGTTTTTGGCTTGCTCGAGAGAGAGGTCGCGAAACCAAGATAGCTAGACTGATGGCCTAAGGAGTGGGTCGACATGAGGTTCAGCCCGAGAGGGTGAGCCCTAGTCCCATATCCTAACTGAAATGACCCAAAAAGTTCTTAAAAATGTGCTTCGAAAGTTACCGGAACTTGTTTAGCTATAAAAAAAAAATCCGTTTCGTTTTTCGAAAATCCGACTTCATATTCTTGTTTAGGGGGTCAAATTGAGTGGGAGATGGGTCTAACCCAAATTTTAGACCAACCGTATCAAAATCCGAAATTTCCAAGTGAAGCCTTTTTCGAGGGTCTACTTTGGAGGGTCATATCTCCTAGCACACAAATTATTGGGTGGCCAATAACATATACATGGAAAGCCCTTTGAGTTAG
>JAJOOO010033077.1:0-16168 GCA_029582685.1 Solanum piurae
TTTTCACTTGATCACTTTTAATACATGTATAATACACTTTTAATTCATATTACAAAGAACAATTTATTATTCACATATAATACAAGTTTTATTGATGGATAATACATTTATCACACATTTTAATACACTTATAATACAATGTGTCAACTTCTTACCAAATAAGCATACTATATTTTTAAAAATAATTATAATACATATATATTGCATACTTAATTCACTTTTAATACATATTGCAGATTTAACATAGTATTGCTATAAATGGTAATAAATAAAAAGTATCGCTAAAATCAGTAATTATTTATTAAAAGGCACCCATCCAAGTAATTTTTCCTATTAATAATACATGTTGTTTCATTATTTTATATTTTATTATTAATGTTATTTTTAAATTTTATTTTGAAAACTTTTTTACCATATATGATCTTATTATAGACAGTCTTTATGTCATAGAAATAAGATAAATTTTGTGTACCTCTCATCCTTCTCAAACATAAAATTATGAAGTGCATATTTAAATATAATTATTTTAAATTCATCCTCAATCATAATGGACCATCTTTGTCATTTTCTCACTAATGGTTAATAAACTGCGACTTGGCCAATTTAAATGAGAGGCTTTTTTCTTCCTTTTTTTTATATATATAATTTGAATGTACGTGGCACCTGCAATGTTTGTTAAATTATTGTTAACTAATTTATATTTTAAATTATTTTTTCTGGTTCTCAATTTTAGGACAGGAAGAAGCAAAAGGAGAATTTGGTAATTGACTAATAAGAGGGTTGGTAGATCTTTTGTATTAGTGGATAGGCATTGGGCTTTGTCTTCTTGAGATCTCTGAGCCGGCCGATGTTGATGGGTCACAATTGTGGTAAGACATTGAAATGTGAAAATATGGCTGATGACGCGTTTCATTTCTAGTGGAACACCTCTTTTGTGGCTTCACTCATTTTCACCAAACATTAAAAAAATCTATATTGGAATAGAGTTTTTGGTTTTATTTCGAATATTAATAACTAAATACTGAATCTAATTAATGAAGAGGAATTAATTTAAGTGGTGGTGATTTGAGATGTTTGGAGCATTGCTTTTGAGTCTTTTCTTTTCCCAACCGGTGTTCGGAGCCCTCATTTGAGCTTCGACTAAATTCGGATCGCGCTTTGTAGGATCATTCGGGGGGTGGTGCTCCCAACATGAAGTTCTCCATACCTGTGGCTCGAGAACCCGAGACCTCTGGTTAAGGGTAAAGCACTCCACCAGTGCACCACAACCCATGTTGGTTGCTTTTTGAGTCTTTACTAGTATATTAACATCCAGGGCCGATTCAACAAGATTGGAGTCTCAAGCAAAACTTGAGAGAGGGGCCCTAATATTATTATTTTTCATCATATATATTTTTATTTAAAATCCACTTTTCTAGTTTTTTAGATGCGAAGTCATTAGTTACTATTTCATAATTGATTTGTTTTAGTAATTTATTTCCAATTGATAATATTAGGGCCCATTTGGCCATGCGATATGGTATCATGATATGGAATCATGAGATGAAATTGAAGTTTTGTTTGGACATGCGATATGGAATTTTTGTGTTGTATATTTTCTCATAAACATAAAAATCTCATAAGTTGTAAAACTATTAAAATAGCCCCAATTGTTTATTCAATCTTATCAAATAAATAAAAATTTAAAAAATCGCATAATAAATTATTACAAAGTTATTTGTTCTCCACTTAAGTAATTGTTTCATCTAACTTTAATTTGATAAAAAAAAATGAACATAAATTGTAGTGTACTAGTCTTTAATATAATCCTTCCACATAGTACGGACAATTTTCTCACGTTGAACTTGCATTTCTCGATCATTTGACCGAGAAAACGAACCAACATTGTTACTTTGAGCCATTTGTTGGTCAATATCATCCGCAACTATATATTCATGCTCATAGACCATAAATATTTCATCACTTTAACAATCGGTTAGTGTGAGTTAAAGTGACTATATGTTGGTGAAAATAATAAATTTTATATCGGTGAGAATAATAAATTTTAAAAAATAATTATGTGATTATAAATTTTATTTACATATGAAATAAATGGTTAGTAGATATAAATGTGGGGTTGTTTTAACAAAATATAAACTCGTGGATCAATTTTTGTATTAAAATATCTCAAATCATGATATGGAATTACCATATAATTCCATATCATGGTTTTGGAGAATATGGAATCACATCTCATGATATGAAATCATGAGATGGAATCAGCGTAAAATCGCATGTCCAAACGCTGATTCCATCTCACGATACCATATCGTGATATGGTATCGCATGGCCAAACGCCTACTTAATCTATCCAATCTCTCTTGAGATATTGTTGATCTTAAATAAGAGTTAATCAACTTTAGTTTTTAAAAACTTCTTTCAGTTGAGCCAACGGTTACAAGGACTGTTAACATTATTCTACAAGCAATATGCGTATTTGGAAAAAATAAAGTCTTTTTATTTGATTGATTATTTTTATTAGATCATTATCTTCTACTTGTATTATATCTCTTAATACTTTTAATTCAAAAAATAAATATAAACCATTAATATTAGAATAACTATTATGTGTTAAAGAAAGTTCAAGGTTAAGACAATGTTTTTTTAAAATTCTCATTATCTAGTGATCTCAATTTACCACTAAATAAGAAACTAAAAAAAATCATATTCTTCAATTGGTTCAAATCTATTTTGAAATATATATCAATTCTATTTCAAGGGACTTTGTGATTTCGTTATCAATATTTTCATGAAATTGTTTCTTATGAAATTCAGGTTCTATATTCATCTCATATGCAATTTCCTTAGTAAATCATAGCATTCATAGTACATATAAATTTTTTTTAAAATAACATTTATAAGTAAAAAAAAAAAAAATTAAAAAATGAGGACCCCCAAAAATATGAGGCCCCAAGCGATGACTTTAGTGACCTAGTGATTAAGACGGCCCTGCTGACATCATATATAGGATTAGGGCATTCTAGTAAATTAAGTTTAACAGATGCCTTTTAAAAAATTTATTGTATGGGTAATGGACAAATTACGAATTTTATAGGAAGTGTACAAATAGGTAAATACATCACCAGCCAAGTTATATTTAGTATTTACGAGAATTAGTCTAGACAGGGTAAGTATTTAATTGATCAAGAATTGACTTTCACTTCAGGCCATGGCTAAAAAGGTGGATTTAATAACAAGACAATAAACAACAAAATTCATCGCTAATCCAATTTAGCGATGAATTAACAATAAATTTATATTACCTATGAGCAAAATAACAACAAATTAGCGATGCAAGTTATTAGAGCTGTCAAAATGGGCTGGTCCAACCCAATTCAATCTAACCCTAACAGGCTAGAGAGTTAAATGAATTGGGGCGGGAGGCCCCTTTTAATTAAAGGACATATAAAATAGCAGCCCAACCCAGCCATAAGCGGGTCACAGGTTGGGACGGGTTGGCCCTTCAACCAAAAAATGAACAATATTACTCTCTTAGAAAGAGTATGAAGAGTATCGAAAGTTGACGTCTATGAACACGACTTCAATACATACAAATTTTCATTTATGAATCACACACTTCGGTGAATACTTACAATAATGCATTTATGAATCACACACTTCTGTGAATACTTATAAAAATACATAATAGTCAACGTAAGATTTAGCGGAAAAATGTTGATCATTCCACCATTCCTCCCACAAAAAACTAGCTAGTTTAAAAGACTTGATTTTTTATTTTTTAAAATATTTATTGATAAAAACTTTACAAATAAAACACTACTAAAAATATATGTAAAAAATATTTTTAAATATTCATAGCTCATGGGCTAGCCTCTGAGGCTTGCGGGTTGGACCTACGAGGCTAGCGGGTCAAATGAGGCTGGGCTAAAAAACCTCGTTCCTAAATGAGCCAAAAAAATTAGGCCCAACCCCATTTAATTCAAGGGTTGGGTTGGGTTGGGCCGGCCTAGCAGGCCAACCCCATTTTGACAGCTCTACAAGTTATTACTAATTTCAAAAAAAAATTAGTAACAGTATGAACCGTCTCCTAATATGCCACTGGAGGCCTATTTCCTTTAATCTCTTTGCTACATATATACACTATTGTGATAATCGCCTTTGAGTCCTTTTCATTCCAAATATGATAGATATTCGGTACATACATCCAGATTCCAGCCCAATATTTGTATGAGTGATCCATTTCTATAGGTTCTATTTGAAATCCATTGCATTTTATCCTCCCAACTTCTCATATGTCTAGATCCTCTCTTCCATATCAAGAATGAAATTTATATCCCGATAAAATAATCATACTCTAATTTTTTTTTGAATAATTTCATCGAATCTGTATACACAATATATAATTAGTCATTATATTTGACATTTATAAAACTATATTACTTATGTAGTACAATTATAAAATTATATTTTGTTAAATTATGAACTAACAATATAAATTTAACATTTCCCATACAATTAAGTGGTTGAAGGATTTAATACAGGAAAAATTACGTGGAGTTGGCAAACATCCCTAAGTAATTAGTTAATAAGGGTATAGTTTAATTTATTTAATGTCAGTAATTATAGTTTCAGTTTTTTTGCCATAATTAATGGGACCACCACCTCTTTGTATACTAAACCAACAAAGACCTTCTTACGCTTTTGTATATAATTTTATATAGAATCAATTTTATCTCTCCTATCCACGTTCTATATCTTTCTCCTAAAATCACTCTTCCACTTCTAATTTGAATTTCAAATTGGGTAAATTTCACCTTCTCCCTTCGCTTTTAATTTTCGCAGGTAACCGCCAAAATCGTGGATGAATCCATTTTTTTTCTTTTTTCCTTCTTCAACAATTGTATATGTATTATGCTTGTTAGTTTTTTCATATAATTTTTAAAAAAAAACTTCTTTCTTATCAGATTATAAGTTTTTGAAAATCAGAATGGATGATTCATCTCCATACGAGAGGTATGGCATGTCATTGCATGTCAATGTTGTTGACAATCCACCTTCGTTTTCAATGGGTTTAACTCAGGATTTTGAGGTCAATGTAGGGTCTATTGCAAAATCTAAAAAAGTTCAAGATGAACAATCTATTGAAGAATTGAGATCCAAGAAAAAAAATTGACCCAGTGACAATTCAGAAAGTCATCAACAATGCGAAGGCTAGTGGCATTAAAATTGTTGAAGGAGGAAGTAAGAAAAAAGTCATAAACAGTGATTCAGAGGAGAGTGGATCTGCTTCATCAGAAATTGACAAATCTGAAGAATATCAGGAACATGATTTGCATGAAGTGTATGTTTAATTTCTGCTTAAATCACATTTTGTATGTTAATATTTGTATATTTTGTTAGTTATATACAATTTTTATTTTGAAGTCTATGTATAATTTCTGCCTAAATCACACTTGTGTATTGATATGTATTTATACAAATTGCTTGAAGTATATATGTATACATATAAGTAATCGTATAAAATACAAAAAACTACTCACATTAAAGAACACAATTATATTCGAATCATATACAATACATATATTCAAATCGTATCATTCAACTTTTTTTCGAACAAAAAAATAGAATAGAATTGTTAATATACGATTTCTATAATCTTGTATAAACAAATACAAATTTTTGCGAAACATCAGAATCAACAAAACAAAAATTATTCGTTATTCAAAATTTTAATTATATACTTTCTTGCTGCTTCAAAACATGAAGTTTCCTTGAAAGAAACGATTATCTGGCGTTGAATATACAAAATTATTGATTAAGGGGATGCTTCAGTCGTTTGAGGAGACAAGAATTTATGGACTTTCTTAAAACTCTTTTTTTTGGAAAAAATATTTGATTTTGGATGTTTAGCTTAAATCATGGGACTATGTAACTTTTTGTTGCCGTTTTTAGCTCTCATGATTCAATTTATTTAAAAAATAAATATTGTATAAATTTTTAACAAAAAAAAAACGTTATATACAAAATAAATGCTTAATATCAAACTAAACTATATCCATAAAAAGTAATTATATAAATTATACCCATAGAGCGTTATTTTGAAAAATCTATTTTCCATATATGAAATTGTCCCAATAATAATTATGTTAAATTTGCGATATTCACAAGAAAAATGATTAAAAGTATATAATTTAATTAATTAGCTGGCGAAGAAATGTGCTTATTGTTTCACTCACCATAAACACCTCCACTCCTTCTACTAAGATCTCTGTTCAAGCACAGCTCTCCTCGTCTACAGGACGCCGGCGCAAATTCCAGAACGTGTAGCTATCGACGAATTCGTTTCATCTGGAATACAAGAGTAGCACTGCCGGAATCAGTTATGAAGCTCCGGTATGCAATGGTGTGTTCGTCTAACCAGAATCGGAGCATGGAGTCACATTTTCTACTGAAAAGGGAGGGCTTTGATGTGGCCTCATATGGCACTGGGCAACATGTGAAGCTTCCTGGTCCTTCTATTAGGGAGCCCAATGTTTACGACTTCGGCACTCCTTATAAGCAGATGTTCGATGACCTCCGCCGCAAAGACGTCGAACTGTAAGAAGCCAAAATTGCATTTATGCCTTTTCTAATTATTGTCTCCTTTTGCTAATTCCTTGAACTCTCTGTGATTAAAATTTCGTGTATCCCCCAATTCAGTTACCATTAAATAACCCTAATATGTGTAGTGTCTGTTATTTGCGCTGCACGAAGTGAATTTAAGGATTTTCCATCGGCTAGGATTTGGATGATCTTCTTGAAGCTTTTGGATGCCTAGTTTCCTGTTCTAGTTTCCTTACCTTAATGGACAATTAACATAATAAAATCGGAGGAGTTAATGTAAGGGTATTCATATTAGTATAAATTTTACTAGAACTTCTCGTTTCGTTAGACGCCAATGGAGGTTTCTTTTTAGGGAAAACGTGTCTATCATTATTTCAAATGAGACAGGGGGTCTGTAACAGGATTTCTACGTGTATTTAGGAGTTGTTTTATTCTTGCGGATAAATTTTAGCACTTATTTAGTTTTTGACTTTTGAATACGGGTAAAGTTGCATATTTTGGAATATGAAATCCTCAAATGTTCCATGCTAAAATAATGGGGCGTGTTCCTTTTCAGGACAAAAGTCACAACCTCCACTGTGTTTCTATACTTTGAAATGGCTATTATACCTAGAATTGTTGGCAAATATTGCTTTATTTTCAGAATCCTCTTGTTTTAATTTAAATTAGGGTTGAGCCTCAGTTTCAATTTCCAGGTACAAACGAAATGGAATACTGCCTATGCTGAAAAGGAACTTGGGTGTAAAGCTTGCACCTCAACGTTGGCAGGATAATGCAGCTGATGGTCCCTTTGATGTCGTAATTACATTCGAAGAAAAAGTTTTTGATTTGGTGCTTGAAGGTTGGTAATACTCATTTTGCATTTATGTTTTGTTTGAATATGATGGATCGAGAATTCTACTAAATGTGTCCACTTAAGTGAGCTCTTTCTTTCAGCTTGCTCAATGAAGTTGAGATTTTTTTCCGCATTAGGAAGGTCAAGAAGAAAGATTAATATTATGCCTTGGGTCAGACTTATTTTATTACATCTCTGACCTTCATCGTCGAAGAATGTGAACTTTTTTCTTTTTGATAATTAATGTAATATTTTATTAATGCTTGCACTGGGCCAATGCTACAAGAGATAAATACAAATCTGCAAATCCGCCAATTCAAAGAGCATGAACTTTACTTGACTTCTTACCGTTATATAGCATCCCATTTTGAAACTAGCTGATAGATAGCAATGGAGCATCTGAGGAATAATTCTTAATGCTCAGAACAACCTTTGAATAGACACATACAGTACGAGACAAAGTTGTCAAATGATATCCCTGCAATTGCAAGGACTTTGGATAGTTGGAAATTTGGGGTGAGGAAAATTTCAAATGGTTGTCTTTTGCAGAGGTATTTCTGGCTTGCTTTTCGCAGGCAAAAAAAAGAAAAGGAGTAGCAGCCTAAGACACTAGTTTACTAGCTATTTCTGAGTAAAACCTCGATATAGAATAATGATGGTGGTAGGAGAGTAAGGAAAGTAGTTGGAGATGCCAGAGAGTTCAGGGGCCAGGGTCTCCCTGGGAAATGCTGTGTAATTTAATCTCAAGGAGTTGCTATATGAAGTGATTTTGCCAATGGTAGATGCAGTACTCTTACTATGTTTGCTCATCTTGGAAACGTTTGTTGCTTCGTCCCAAATAATTCATAGTGCTTGACCAGGAAAGATGTAAGCTAGGATGTATTACAAATTCTTACTTCACTATGTATAGTTGGAATACTTCATTTCTAGAGTTTCTTAATGTTGGATAGTCTGTGATTAGATGAGAAATTACAGTGTTATTATCTTGACATCCTTCTTCCTTTTTTTTTTCTCTTTTGTGTGTGTTTCTTTTTTCTTCTTTCCCTGGTCATTATGTGGCGTAGCTAGTAAAACTTATCCTAGGAGATGCTATATTTTCTCTTAAAAATATTGATGGATGTTTATAACAAGAGAAAAAAGGGTTCCATGTGATATTCATGGACCTAGAGAAAGCATATGATGAAGTGTCAAGAAAGATCTTTGATAGGTGCATGAGAAGAAATGATTACTTCTATAAATGCCTTAAAATAATATATGCAAGAGAATAGTTACAAGTGTGAGAAGAATAGAGAGAGATACAGAGGAGTTTCTAATAATGGTGGGTTACACTAGAGACCTACCTTGAATTCAGTACTTGTTGACCATAACTATAGATGTGCTAACCAATGGGCAATAAAATATCAAATGAGGTTCTATCATCCATGGTTCAGGGTGTTTGCAGATGATATTGTGTTAACTCACAAACTAGTGAGCGTGTCAATAGTAAGTTTGAAGAGTGGAGAAGTCTTCTAGAGAAAGGTTTAGGATAATTCGAAACAAGATTTTGAATATACTAACGACAAGTTTAGCTCTCATCAGGTCTTTATCCAAAAAAAAGAGTTAAGATCTTATAAAGAGAGTGAAGGTAAAATGAGATTAGATGGGATTCTGATGTCTAAATGCCGATGTTTCAAATATCTAGGTTAAGTCTTCCAAGAGAATGAGTAATAGATGAAAATTAACACAGAGAATGGCTGGAACATAGAAGTTCTGTGGTGTCTAAATGCCGATGTTTCAAATATCTAGGTTAAGTCTTCCAAGAGAATGAGTAATAGATGAAAATTAAAACAGAAAATGGCTGGAACATAGAAGTTCTGTGGTAGAGCAATGCAATAAGTAGTTCACTAGCAAAGGGAAAGAGTGGTTGCGAGACCAATATTATTAAAAGAACGGGCGTGAGGCTATGCTCTCATCTCACAATAGTATTTCAATGAAATATGTCAAATAAAAAGCAATAGAGTGATATAAAAGACTCATATTGCCAACTCCCGGCTAGTTTTGGATTGAGAATAGTTGATTGATTGATGATGAAATGAGCTATGTTCTGGTATACTGTTCCAGGATCTATGGTACTGTTTCTGCTTAAATTTTATTGAATGAATCAAATGTTCCACACTACCTAAGTGCTTGAGCAGATTTTCATTCTATACTTCTAAACGTATTTTTTATTCTATATGTGCTAAAATTAAATATAAGATCTCATTTGTCCTCGTTTGCGTAACTTTCTTGTGTCATTCGGAGCTAGTTGGCAAATTTGGTTGTTGTTGTGACACATCTTGCTGAATCATGGTATAGCAAAATGTCTGTCTGTCTTATTAAAAACAAGATCTTCATAGAGATTCTTGTAGCAAATCCATCCAATATATTCCTTCAGAGCTTCCTAGAATTGTTCTCATTCTGTTATGTGGTACACCCATCTTGTAATTCTATGATAGTGAAAAGCTGTCTACATTGGCAAGAGCTCCTATAATCATGGATGTTATCTCACTTGAAGTTAAAAGTTTGAACATCATGCATTCTACTGCCAAATAATTTGAAAATTGGTCTGCTTACATTTTTTGATGAGTGTTTCTTTTTCATGCATTTGTGGATATCAATCATAATTGTTTTAACCATGGTTTGATAATGCAGATCTTCATAACCGAAACCAAGTTCTCTTGAAGCCGGTTCTTGTCATCAATTTAGAAGTAAAAGATAACCATGAGGAGGCAGCAATTGGAGGTCGTCTTGCTTTGATTTTGTGTCAAGAAGTATGTGGTTTGTGGATCTTCAAATTATCGCAAAATTAATTTTGCTTCGTCTCTCACTAATAGTATAAGTTTTCACTGCAGCTTGATGCCACTGAAAATTGGGAGGATACAATTGATGATATCATCAATAATTTTGAGAAACAGCACAGACGGAAGCTCCTGTACAGCATCTCCTTCTACTGAAAGGATGGCAATCTTAAGAGTGTTAATGGAACTATCAGTTTGTTCTGTATCCAATTTGTCTGCTGGTATGCTGGGAACGCATTGCCTTTTTATGTATAACCTTCCCAGTTATGGCAAGTGACAAAAAGATAGATTGCTTCAAAAGCCTTTGCTGGCTCGGATTGTTTTTGTAGTGTTCCTACTTCTCCGTTCTCATAAAGCATAGCAAAGTAATGTAACTTATCGTTTTACTCGTAATTCTGTTTAACTTTAAGACTAACAACATCTTGGATTGTAGAGGAAATCAACAAGACCACCAATTAAACTCATGCGTTGTCCCAACTCCCAACTGGTGTTAATTTCAATCACTTGTTATAATTTGTGCCCAAACTGACTTTGTTACGAGTTACTTATAGGTCCGTTTGATTTGTGTAGTAGGGCCGATACGATCCGAGTCGCAGCATTTTGCAAGGTTCCAGTGTCGAATACATAAGGTCTAAGGAGTGGTGTCGTCTTCTGCCATTTTTTCTTATCAATACCAGAACTGATATCCGTTGCATGATTGAACAATTGTTAGATCCACTTATAAGATTCAAGAACTTGTCTTCGTTTATAATATAGACATAAAGTCTTGCTACATTATATTGGAAATTTGTTAATTTTATTAAAAATATTCTTATATTTAATTAAATATTGCTTTGTTTGATTTTAATTTTTTGGAACTTTATATTATCGATTATTTAAAAAACATTTGTTATCTAAAGTAGACGAAGACAAACTTTTGTAGGAGGAAATTCCCTCTATTCTCTAGAAAGAGTTGAAAATATCAAATGAGAGAGGAAAGGAAAGGAAAGTTTGTGGACGAATAAGCAACCGAGTCTACGACATATCATTTTCATAATCAAAGACAGTATATACTGTTAATAATTCATACACAAAGACACCAACTATACATTTATTTAAAGAAAACTAATTTAGATTAGTCGGTGTTCAGTTGGCAAACTATAAAAAGACGCTGTTAATTAGAAGAGTCTTTACTGTTTTTACTAGTGACGCGCAGAGAGGATGTAATGTAGGCGGCTTTTAGTAACTTTAATATTTACTATTGCTTTTAATTTTCAAAACAAACGCCCACCTGGCCACCGTCCTTTGTTTCTTCCTTTCCCAGTTCATCCCTTTTCTCCCTCTTAATTGTTCATTTTCAGTTACGTGCACCCTAAATCAAACCTAACCAATTTTGCCAAACCAAATATGTCGCCATTTCCATTTCCATTTCATACTCTTCAAATTCCTTCTTCTACCTACTGAATTCCCACATGACTGAGCCATTCGCTGACTCCGATTCCGACGCCTGGCAAGATCTTCTCCGGAGAATGTTGCCGGCAGGAGCTCCGTTGCCGGATGATGAACAACTCGACTACTCCATCGCCGTTGAGTATAAAGGTCCTCCGTTAGATTTTCCTGTTCCTGTAGTTGATCCACTCTCTTCCCAAACTACCCTCCAAAAACCTCCCAAATACCGTAAGGTACCGTCTGTTCATTCGAAGTTTGCTCTGCACATGACGAAAAACAGTAGTGGAAGCGGAAGTGGAAGTTCGAGTTCGGCTTCAAGGCTACGCAACAATTCCAGCTCGGAATTCGAAAGTAAAATCCCGACGGATCAGTCTCTTTCGGACTTGAACAATAGTGGTAATGTTCTGACTTCTGATATTGATGAAAATGCTGAGAATGAATATGAACATGATGATGATCAATATAATACCGTTGATAGAAATGAGTATAATTCACCGCGGTCTGATTATGTTGATGGTAAATCATTGCCGGTAGGGGAGAAAGATGGGAAAAATGATAGTCTAGGGGATAAGGTTAGGGTTCGGGTCTGTAGTAGGTGTGGGAAGAAGAGTAGGTTAAGGGAGAGAGAGTTTTGCATTGTGTGTGGGGCTAGGTACTGTAGAAACTGTTTGCTTAAGGCTATGGGCTCAATGCCAGAGGGTAGGAAATGTGTGGGATGCATAGGAGAGACTATAGATGAGACTAACAGAGAGAAATTGGGTAAGTGTTCGCGTTTGCTGGCGAAAGTCTGCAGTCCATTGGAAGTCAAGCAGATAATGAAGGCTGAGAGTGAGTGCTTGGCGAACCAAATTCAACCTGAGCAGGTGTGGGTCAATGGAAGGCCATTGCGGGAGGAAGAATTGGTAGAGTTGCTCGGATGTGCAATGTCACCACAGAATTTGAGACCTGGAAAGTATTGGTATGACAAGGATTCAGGGCTTTGGGGAAAGGTGAGCACTGAGCAGTTTTTATTGTCCTTTCGTGAATTTGTGGAATCTCTTGGTATTTCATTCTACATGTTTTCTTATTGTAGGAGGGAGAGAAGCCAGATAGGATAATAAGTTCAAAACTGAATGTGGGTGGTAAGCTTCAGATTGATGCTAGTAAAGGAAACACAAAAGTGTTCATCAATGGCCGGGAGATTACAAAGGTTGAGTTCAGGGTTCTGAAGGTAAAGTAAATTGGAATATTGGATTATTCAGAATTTTCTGATGCATGTGTTCACTCCATTTGCGCATGTGATTAGATATTCAGTGCTATTTAAGTGTATGTTAAGAAATACTCTCTGAAGTTAGTCCATTGCCCATTGGATCATTCTATCATGGATTTCATGTTTTTAGCTTTAGTCGATTTTCCTTGTTGATTAAAGATTCTGAAATTAATCTGGGTGACAGCATTTTCTTATATTAAGAAAAGAGATTCTGAAATTGAGTGTTCAACAAATCTTATTGTTGTTCCTATACGTTGTAGAAGTTTCTAAATTTATTTAAGTTATCACTTATTTTTTTAGGCGTGAAGCTTGACATATGATTATTAGAATCAAATTTTGCTGGTCACCAGCTTTGATCATTCTGTCGCATGTAAGATTCTATTGGTGTATTGCGTAGAAGAATTATGTGCTTTCTTGAAGAGTGTTGTTGTTGAAAGAAGGTTTAAGACTGTGTCATGTAATGGACTGACATGAAACATGAAAGCTGCAAACCTGTAACTTTAAGTGATGCAGTTGAAGTAGCATCTTTTTAGCTGTCGCAGAAAGGGAGAGAGGTTGGAAGAGTTTGAACCCATTTTAGCCTTGCCCTCGCACTTAAGTAATGATATACTAATTAATTTTGCTCAAACAAATATTTTCCTATATAGCGCCCCTGAATTAGCGGTTTTGAGATGTTCAATACTGGATTCCTGGGTTCACATTGCATTCTGGAAATCAATTGTGCTGAATCTTTTCTCTTTTTTCAGTTAGCCAAGGTTCAGTGTCAACGAGGTACTCACTTTTGGGTATACGAGGATGGATCCTACGAGGAAGAAGGTCAAAATAACATTAGAGGAAACATATGGGGAAAGGTTCTCTCGTAATCCTTTCTAAGTAAAATTCTCCAATTGAGTGCAATTATGATCTTTTAAAATATTTTATGTTTACGTTTTAATTAGTTACGGCTATACTTTTTGTTAGGCAGGCATCTACTCGTTTCATTTGTTCATTGTTTTCATTGCCTGTTCCACCTGCAAATTTTCACGGGCCAAAAGAAGATGCAACTGCCTTTTCAGGTGGGTCTATACCTGAGTATTTGGAGCATGGTAGAGTACAGAAACTTTTGTTGTTTGGGTTGGAAGGATCCGGGACAAGCACCATTTTTAAGCAGGTCTGCATACATATTTTTATATCTTCGATTATTAACATAAGTTGGTAGGAAATTCCTTCACAATAAGAAGCTTGCAATTTCCTATGATGCTCTTTAACAGAGGATTCATTATTCTTGTTCCTTCTTTTTGAAGGAAAATTATTATTACTACTACTTTTTGATCATATTACAAGTTACAAGTTGGTAATTGCATTTATCTTCATTCATGTCATTAAGTTTTTGAGACTATAAATTTGTTGAATATACACGCTGAAACTGACTCTTTTCCTTTCAATCCAAAACTCAAACTAAAAGCGCCTTACTTCTTACTTGATAAATTGCGCTCTAATTGATTTTTTTTTGAGTTCTCTTTTCAACGGTTCATATCTTGGTGGATCATCTGGAGTACTAGCTAGGGAACATTTTCACTCTAGTGAAACACAGACCAATTTTAATGGTGTATATTAAGTTGCTTCTATCATTTCCCTGCATAACTGACATGTTCGAACCTGGAAACTGCCTATTTGGTACTGTTACAAAACCTTGTATTTTTTTCCATGGTGATTTCTTAATCAATTGTATCCTCCACTTCTTTCAATACAACAGGTGAAGTTTATGTCTAAAAGCAAATTCACAGTTGATGAGGTACAGAATATCAAGCTTACCATTCAAAGAAACATCTATAGATACCTTAGTGTCTTGCTCGAGGGGCGAGAGCACTTTGAGGAGGAGGCATTGATGGATAAGGGAACTTCTGATTTGGAGAGAGAAAATCTTTCACCAGGTATTCTAGACACTCCTTGATTGTTGAACCTCACCCAACTTGAGTTGAACCCATGCTGGATTCTTGTAATCCTAGTTTATTTTTTAAACTGACAAAAATAAAGGCATGCAAAGCGTAGCTACTTTTGATTAATAAGGAAGCAAATTGGTAAATGTATTTTGTTAGAAATGACAAGTAGAAGAAGGGCACATGCAGATACATTTTTTTCCTACTACTACAGGTTCATGCTTATAACGAGAAAAATTATGTTTACTTTTTTTCTGATTTGACTGTGTAGTATACACGTGTGGAAGACTGGGTTGAGGTCTGGTTCTGTATATTTTCATCCTTGTTATGTTCTTAAAGGATGGAATATGACCCTTATTTAATGTCAAAGTTGGCTTGTCATGGATTGACCAATGGATCCTAGGTGGTTGTTTTTCACAATCTTCAAAAGGCTAGTTAAGTAGCGTATTTTTTTAAGCAAAGCATTAAATGAATTATCCTACTCCTTTTTCAACTTAGGTTGTCTAATGTTTTGGGGAAACATTACTATAAAGTATACACAGTTTCACTGACCTCCTCTGTCTATATATACATACATATAAAATACTCACATGTGTGTATTTACATATCTGTCTGTGTTGAGTGAGCTGTTTATAAGCACAACGACATCCTCTCCTTGATGGCTATATATATCACATGGGCAATAACTTAATATTTTACTATTGTGTGGATACTGTAAAGTTAATTCAGGTGAAACAGGAACTGATGGGAGCAAGCGCTGCATCTACTCAATCAATCAAAGAGTAAAACATTTTTCTGATTGGTTACTGGAAATCATAGCTATGGGAGATTTGGATGCTTTCTTTCCTGCTGCTACACGTGAATATGCACCAGTTGTAGATGAGATCTGGAGAGACCCTGCCATCCAGGAAACATACAAGAGAAGGGGTGAACTGCATTTTCTTCCTGATACTGCTAACTATTTCCTGGATCAGGTATACCTTGTTTATACTATGATTTAACTTTTTGTTTCCGTAAAATGGCATCTGCAACTACTGAATAACATTTGGTTTGGGGGTGGCAATTTAGGACGTGATACTTGATGTGGACATGGAGTAAGGTCTTAAGTATATGTTAAATGCATTTGGATGAAAATGAGTAAGTAAACATTGTTAAAATATTTGTAAGTATGTAAAGAAATACACATTCGAATATATGATGTAAATGAATCATTTGGTATGATGTTAAATGCATTTGGATGAAAATGAGTAAGTAAACATTGTTAAAATATTTGTAAGTATGTAAAGAAATACACATTCGAATATATGATGTAAATGAA
>JAJOOO010033078.1:0-23640 GCA_029582685.1 Solanum piurae
TCTAGCCTATCTTGTGGTCTGGTGAGTGTGTATTTATAGTTTATGATTAGCATTTTATTTAGTAAGAAATGTTGTTTGCCATTTGTGTACAGTTTTGCATATTCAGTTTGGTGTTAAAGGGATTTTTCGGCTAATTATTGGGTCTTCGGTAAGCTTTTCACTGAATCTGATATGCTTCCATAGCAAACTCAAAACTGCTAATTTTGTGAGTAATGTTTTCAATTGTGTTGACACGAATGCCTTCTACTCCTTCACACTTATATACAACACAGAGGCAATAATCTAACAAAGTAAATCTAGGGTAAATTCTTGTTGGTTTGGTAGCTTCAATCCCAAGATATGTTCCTGTTAAATATTACCCTGCCATCGTAGTGTTCTTTTCCGAGAATAACGTGAGTAGACTTGATAGAGAAGCTGTAGAAACTTGTCCTCAAGTTTAAGTTGACGTACCCTAACTTGAGATTTCAGAGTGACAACTTACTTGCAAGGAAAGTCACTGACCAGACTAATGCTGCTAAAGCAATAGTGGATTTTGACAAAGCCTTAAGCATGTTTGTTATTGACAGCATGCAGCTTGTCCTGATCGATACCGAATCCTATGGTTATTGCATCATGTAGTTTGTGGATTTTATTAGTTGTTCACCTTATATAAACCTTTCAATTTAGTAATATTAGAGGAGCTTTCAGTCACTATTCAATTTAGTTTAACGGGAGGAAGAACAGATTGTCCTGATCGATACCGAAGCTTGAAGCTTAATGTGGATAACATGTCATATGAGGCAAGACATTTCCTTGGATCTCTCCGATCCGTCTTTGTGACTCTATCTTTGTCCTAACGATAACTCAATGTGAGTACAGGATTGAAAGAAGACGAGATAGCTCAATGTGTTAGGAGAACTAAGCCCTCCTCTTTTATCTCATTTACGCACAGAAATGGAGAAAAAGTGTAGCATTTGTGAGGTTTGTGATATATTTGTGTTCGTTAGTCTCAAAACATTGTTTTATAGAAAAGTTGATTGCTCTAACAATTAAAACTATCTTTTCTGGTTTTCCAAAATACAGGAAGAAATGGGCAAGCTGGGTTGTGGACACTTGTATCATATCGACTGTATAAAACAGTGGCTGATGCACAAAAATAGTTGTCCCGTCTGTAAATCTGCCGACCTGTTGATTTCGTATTCCTTTTGTATATAGCCTTTGTGCATCCTGAAACTGATGGCTCTTTTGTTTCTGTCCAACATGATCAGACAAAACAATCTTCTGGTTCTCTTTTAATTACAAACCTTCAATCGTATATTACTCCTACCAATATGAGACTGCTTTTCTATTTTCATCTTCAGTTTTGTCATTGCTTCTCTACATTTAGCTTCAGTGTAGAAATATGTCATGTTTGTCTTGAATATCATCTTATTTAAAACAAAAATTCTCACTCATTTAAATGTTTAAGATTGTTTATTGACCATAGCTACACAAATGTTTGTGCTCTTTGGCAGATGAGCTTCTTTTAATCGGTCAGTTTGGTTTTGAAGTTTATCGGTCCGATTTATCAGTTATCGATTTGTAGACATGTTAAATCGTTAGGAACCATTAAGATATTGACTTATCGGTTATCGGTTATTGATCATTATCGGTTTAACGGTGAAGATTTGACATAAAAAATAAATGATTGAGAATCACTTAGAAACATGGTGACAAACCAAATAAATCATGCACATGAGTTGATAGATTGTATCTTGATCAAATGCAACATTCTAACACATTGTAGGATAGTCGAAAGTTTGAGACGGCTAGAAATAAAAATATGAAACCAAATTCTAAGTAAGGACTTTATATATCGAATGGTATAAATATAATTTGTTAATTTACTATTGAGTTATTGGTTAACCCGTAAAGAAAAAATCACAAACCGTTAAGAATCGATAATAAAAAAAAGCAAAACTGTTAAACCAATAACCGATTACCAATGAACCAATAATTTTTTTTCAATTCGAATAATCGGTTCTTGTTTGATTTTGTATAGCCCGAAGTCTCACTAAACAAGTATGACTATACATTATAAGCAACCGAACTATGTGTAAAATTCTCTTTTCATAGCTCTCCCATAGACCCATTCGCAGGCACAGTTGAAATAAAGGTATTCTTTAACCCTATTCTTAGGTTATTTTTCATAAATACTTTTTCAATTTTAATATGTATATATATATGACATAATGTGATTAGTTATAGTTTTAAAATAACAACTTCTGAAGTTTAATTATATATAGGTCGGATGGCTGGCTTAAACATATCATTACATTTGTTTAACTATAAGAATTTATCATTAAAGGCATATATAATTGAAAATTCAAGTTAAATTATTTTAAAATTTTAATAAGTATTTTTCTTTTTCTAAACAGGAAATTATGATAGTCACATGTATATCTATGGAATAAGAAATTATTTTCACTATAGGTATATGTAAATTAAACTCAATTGCAATTATGTTAGAAAAATGTTTTCCTTGGCTTTATACGAGTTATATTTTACTTACCTTTTTTCCATTTCAGCTTGCATGGCATGAAACGATATTCTCAAAAAATAGAATTATACGAAAAAAGTGTCCCCATTATTGTTCCTTTAGAATATGATGCTCAAGAAGCAAGAGGTCGGGCTCGACGACAACTACAAGGAAAAATTCTCAAACGAGTCAAGCTAGTGATCCTTTAGGGGTTGTTGGGTTGTTGATTAGAGTTATGAAGAAAATAATGTATTATTTTATTTAGAGGTTAATTATTTTTGTATTAGTTACTTCACATTTTACCATGCATAAAATAATACATACATTTTCTCGTAACTTATACATGTATTAGCTATGTGAATTTCTAAATTATAAACCAAATGCTGAATTGATTTTCATATTGTCATCTAAAGTTCTGACTAGGGCTCTAAACTGTTTATTTGATGATGATCAATATGTAGGCTATCACTTACCAAAATGGTGTTATAATCTAAATCATCTTTTGCTTATACAGATGATATTATTATCTTTACATAACCTAATGCATATTCTTTAAAGAAAATAGTATCAATTCTACAGGATTATGAGACCCAATTTGGTCAGAAAGTGATATAATTTTTTTAAAAAAATAAAAATCAATTGGAGAATAATCTCCCCATAAAGGCTTAAATAAGACTTCGATTGAGGACTAAATTGTTGATCCAATTATTTTATTATCGAAAAGAATGATTCTCAATTTATAGAAGTACAAAACATTTTCCTCCAAAAAAGAGTTATCTAAATATGGAAGATTTTTTCTTCCATAAATTATTTATTATATTAAAATAACATGAATTTGAATAAACTAAATTCAAACTAATAATTACTAAATATTAAGAATTTAGTACTAATAAGTTTCCTACTTATTCTCACTTTAAATCTGTTTTTCCTTGTTACTTTAACCAATCCAAATTTTGTATGCCAATTGTATTGACCATTAACCTTCAACCAAAATACAATAAACAAAATCCAGAAATAGAAGGAAAAGAAAATAGAACTAAAACAATACTAAAAAAAATTAATAGGAGTATAAAACATTCGAGAATATCAAAATAAGGATCGGGTCTAATGTGATTAGGTGTGATTAAATAACAGATCGAAGGCTGCTGGGAAGAGTTGGCCCCATGATCTTGGGCATATTTATAGGCCCAATTACTACGAATTACCCATCTTTTAACGTAAGTTTAAGGACATTCACTAATCTATCTGACATGCTTGACTTAGAATTGCGATGATTGCATACCAATATACATGATTAGCTATTTTGCGTGGTTCCTAAGAGAAGAGTTGGAATCATGAAAGAAAAGGAATCGAGGACGACAAGTGACACCCAGAACAAGAGTTGGCACCAGATTCATGGGCTAATATACATGAAAAAATAGGGAATTTGGGCGATTCTTAAAAATGAGCTTGGAAATGTAGAAATGACGTTAGAAAAATAGTGTGATTATACGTGAAGTCTCCCCAACTCATTATGAAGGTCTTCATAAAGATTTTTGAGAAAACTTTTTGCATGCTCTTTGCGCCAGATCCATGGGCTACACACAAAAAATTGGAGAATTTGGGCGATTTTAAAAAGGTCTTGTAAATGCGGTAATGGGCATTAAAAAATTGTGTGAGTATACGTGAAGGTTACCCAACTCATTACAGAAATACTCATAAAGTTTTTGAGAAAAATGTTTTTGGTGCTCCGTGCGCCAGATCCATGGGCTAATACACATGAAAAATCTAGGAATTTGTGCGATTCTTAAAAAAGGGCTTGTAAATGCGGAAATGAACGTTAAAAAATGGTGTGAGTATACGTGAAGGTTACCTAACTCATTACCGAGGTCCTCATAAAGTTTTTTGAGAAAATAATTTTGGGTGCTCCAGGCACCAAATTCATGGACTAATATACATGAAAAAAGGAGAATTTCGGTGCGTCTTAAAAAAAGTCTTGTAAATGTGGAAATGGGCATTAAAAAAAGGTGTGAGTATACGTGAAGGTTCCCTAACTCATTAAGGAGGTCCTGATAAAGTTTTTTGAGAAATTTGTTTTGGGTGCTCCAAACGCCAGATCCATGGGCTATAACACATGAAAATCAGGGAATTTGGGTGATTCTAAAAAATGGCTTGTACATGTGGAAATGGGTGTTAAAAAATTGTGTGAGTATACGTGAAGATTCTCCAACTCTTTACGGAGGTCGTCATTAAGTTTTTTGAGAAATGTTTTTTGGGTGCACCCGCCGCCAGATTTATGGGCTAATGTACACGAAAGATTAGGGAATTTAGGTGATTAATAAAAATAGGCTTGTAAATACGGAAATGGACGTTAAAAAATTAGTGTGAGTATACGTGAAGGTTCCCCAACTCATTACGGAGGTACTCATAATATTTTTTGAGAAAAAAAATTGGGTGCTCTTGGCGCCAAATGCATGGGCTAATACAAACGAACAAATTGGGAAATTTGGGTGATTCGTAAAAAAAGGCTTGTAAATGCAGAAATTGGCGTTAAAAAAATGGTGTGAGTATACATGAAGGTTCCCAACTAATTACGGAGGTCCTCATAAAGTTTTTTGAAAAGATAATTTTGGGTGCTCAACACGCCAGATCCATGGGTACACACAAAAAATCTGCAAATTTGGGCGATTCTTAAAAAAAAGATTGTAACTGCGGAAATGGGCGTTAAGAAATGGTGTGAATATACGTGAAAATTCACCAAATCATTACGGAGGTCCTCATAATTCTTTTTGAGAAAACAACTTTGGGTGATCTGTTCGCCAGATCCATGGGTAACACACGAAAAATTGTGAAATTTAGGCGATTCTTAAAAAGGTCTTGTAAATGCGAAAATGAGAATTAAAAATGGTGTGAGTATACGTGAAGGTTCCCCAACTCATTATTGAGGTTCTCATAATATTTTTTAAGAAAACAAATTTGGGTGCTCTGGGCGCCAGATCCATGGGAGAATTCACACAAAAAATTAGGGAATTTCAGTGATTCTTAAAAAAGGGCTTGTAAATACGATAATGGTATTAAAAAAATGGTGTGAGTATACGGTAAGGTTTCGCAACTCCTTACAGAGGTCCTCATAAAGTTTATTGAGATTTTTTTTGGGTGCTCTAGGCGCTAGATCCATGGGCTACTACACACAAAACATCTGGAATTTGAGTGATTCTTAAAAGGGCTTATAAATGAGGAAATAGGAGTTAAAAAATTTGTATGAGTATATGTGAAGGTTCCCCAACTCATTATGGAGGTCCTCATAAAGATTTTTGAGAAAAATATTTTGGATACTTCGGGCGCTAGATCCATGGAATATTAACACACAAAAAATCAGGGAATTGGGTGATTCTTAAAAAAGGGCTTGTAAATGCGGAAATGAGCGTTAAAAATAGTGCGGGTATACGTGCAGGTTCCCCAACTCATTATAGAGGTCCTCATAAAGTTTTTTGAGAAAATAATTTGGGGTACTTCGAGCGTCAAATCCATGAGCTAATACTCACAAAAAATCGGGGAATTTGGGCATTTCTTTAAAAAGGGCTTGTAAATGCAAAAATTGACATTAAAAAATGGTGTGAGTATGCGTGAAGGTTCCCCAACTCACTACGAAGGTCCACATAATGTTTTTGAGAAAATACTTTTGGGAACTCCGGGCGCAAGATCCATAGGCTAATAATACATACGAAAAATTAGGGAATTGGGCGATTCTTAAAAAAGGGATTGTAAATGTGGAAATGGGTGTTAAAAAAATAGTGTGAGTATACGAGAAGGTTCCCCTACTCATTATAGAGGTCCTTATAAAGTTTTTTGAGGAAACAATTTTGGGTGCTCCGAGCGCCAAATCCATTGGCATTACACACGAAAAATTGGGGAATTTGGGCAATTCTTATAAAATGGCTTGTAAATGCAGAAATGAGCTTTAAAAATACTGTGAGTATACGTGAAGGTTCCCAAACTAACTACAGAGGTCCTCAAATAATTTTTTGAGAAAAGATTTTAGTTGCTCCGGGTGCTAGATATTTGGACTAATATACACGAAAAATTAGGAAATTTGAGCGATTCTTGTAATGGGCGCTAAAAAATTGGTGTGAGTATACGTAAAGGAACCCAACTCATTACAAAGGTCCTCATAAATTTTTTTTAATAAAAACAATTTGGGTTCTTCGGGCGCCAGATTCATGGGCTAATATACACGAAAAATCAGGGAATTTGGGTGATTCTTAAAAAAGGGCTTGTAAATGATGAGACGTTAAAAAATGGTGTCAATATACGTGAAGCTTCCCCAACTCATTACGTAGGTTCTCATAAAGGTTTTTGAGAAAACCTTTTTGTGTGCTCCAGGAGCTAGATCCATGGGTTTATACACACGAAAAATTGGGAAATTTGGGCGATTCTTATAAAAATGGCTTGTAAATGCGGAAATGGGCGTTAAAAAAATGGTGTGAGTATACGTAAAGGTTTCCTAACTCATTACGGAGGTCCTCATAGAGGTTTTTGAGAAAAAAGTTTTGGGTACTCCAGGCGCCAGATCCATGGGCTAATACACACAAAAAAATCATGAAATTTGGGAGATTCTTAAAAATAGGCTTGTAAATGTGGAAATGGGCGTTAAAAATGGAGTGAGTATACATGAAGGTTCCCCAACTCATTACGAAAGTCCTCATTAATTTTTTTGAGAACTTGTTTTGGGTGCTTTGGCCGCCATATTCATGGGCTAATACATACGAAAAATTGAGGGAATTGGGGTGATTCCTTAAAAAAGGATTGTTAATGTGGAAATGGGCGTTAAAAAAATAGTGTGAGTATACGTGAAGGTTTCCCAAATCATAACGGAGGTCCTCATCAAGTTTTTTGAGAAAAAAATTGGGTGTTCTGGGCGCCAGATCCATAGGCAAATAAATACAAAAATCAGGAAATTTGGACGATTCGAAAAAAAGAGCTTGTAAATGCGAAAATGGGCGTTAAAAATAGTGTCAACATACATGAAAGTTTCCCAAATTATTACGGAGGTCCTCATAAGGTTTTCTGAAAAAATAATTTTGGATTCTCTGGGTACCTGATCCATGGGTACACACAAAAGATCTGGATATTTAGGCGATTCTTTAAAAAGGGATTGCAAATGCGAAAATGAGCGTTAAAAATGGTGTAAGTATACGTGAAGGTTCCCCAACTCATTACAGAGGTCTTCATCATGTTTTTTGACAAAAAAAATTTCGGTGATCTGGGCGCCAGATCCACATTTTAATACAAACAAAAAATTAGAGAACTTGGGGGATTCTTAAAAAGGGCTTGTAAATGTAGAAATTGGCGTTAAAAAAATAGTGTGAGTATACGTGAAGGTTCCCCAACTCATTACGGAGGTCCTCATAAATTCTTTTGATAAAATAATTTTTGGGTGCTCTGAGTGCCTGATCCTTGGGATTATACACACAAAAAATTGGAAAATTTGTGCGATACATAAAAATGGACTTGTAAATACGAAAATGGACGTTAAAAATGTTGTGTGTCACGACCCAGGGGTACACTCTAGATGTAGCATGGCGTACTTGACCCTGAAGGGGTCTCATACAAGCCCTTAGCATATCATAACATAAGATAATAGAAAAGTATGGAAATTTTAAGAAAATTATCCATACAATCGAAGTCGTTATAAAAGCAAGCAGAAGTCTTTACTACAATTTGTCTCAAACCATATAAACTTGACTTGAGTAAAACTTTGGGATGCAACCCATACAAAAGTCTAAATCATAAAGAAAATGACAAAGGGAAACACCGTTTTGTCCTCGAAGCTATGAGGACTCACCAAATCTTCAAATCCTTGCTCCTTAGAAATCTATCCTCCAAAATAGAACTCAAATCTCCGGACCCTACATTTGATTAGAATGTAGGCAAAGTATGCATTAGTACAAAATGTACTAAATATGTTAGCTAGCACAACATCATAAGAGCATATCATAAGGGTTAGTCAACATGAGACATAATCCATAACATAAGAAATACTTCATGAAACATCAAGTATAATCATAAGAGACAATATCATAATCATATGTAAAGTCTCCAATCATAAGCATCATATAAGCCTTATTCAACTCTTAATCATTCATATCATAAAAAGGACTATTCTCAAGTAACCTCAAGGTACACTTGTGCAATGCATGAATAACATCCCATAATACCATCCAAGCTAAGTATCCCTTTTTGGTGATCTTAATCATAGTCTATGTGCATAGGCAAGACCTAGGCTTTCATGTTATAAGAGCACTATACTCCTAAGTAACCTCATAGCATACTTGTGCAATGCATGAAGGGCATCCCATAATACCATCCACACTAAGCATGACCTTGAAGTCACTATATTCATACTTACCAACCTTTGGTCTCATCTTTAGCTTACTACATACACATAGACAAGAGAATTATCACCTTTAGTCAATATGTCATGGAAGGCAACTATAGCAACACTCCAAACTAAGCATACATCATATAAGAGGACACTTCATAAGTAGCTTCAAGTCATACTTGTGCAATGCATGAATGACATCTCATACTACCATTCACACTAAGTACTTCCTTAGGCTATCATACTCAACGATTACTATGTATCATTCTAGACTACCAAAGAATAGCACCTATTGGGCTAGACCAAGCTATCATAGGAGCATATTGTTTATGCAAGTCCAACTATTCTAGGAAGGGTACAAGTGTTCCACCCTAGCTACCATGAAATAGTCTTAGACCAACTAAGTCATGCTACCCTTACAAGCACACTATGATGCTAATGCAAGCTACTCCTTAGGAGAGTATGGTTGCTCAATCCCAAGCTACCCTTAAGAGAGTATAAGTCCTCAATCCTAAGCTGCCATGAAGTGGCCTTGGCCTAACAAAGTCATGCTACCATGAAGGCATTCTATAATGCAAGTTCAAGCTATCCTTAGGAGAGTATGTATCCTCAATCCTAGGCTACCAAGACTATACTAACTCAAGCTACCATGCAAGCATCCTACAAATCCTAATGCAAGTTAATGTTAGGAGAGTATGGTTCCTCCATCCTAAGCTACCAATCTTGGTCTTGTCTTACCAAGTCAAGCGATACATAAAGGGATCATATGTCACAACTTCAAGCTATTCTAGTCTAACATGCTTTAGTTCATTTTAATTGATTGACCTTTCAATATAGAATCATCCTATGTGAGAAGACCTTTCACATTCTATATACATGCATTCATATAGTACTAGGTAGGTCATGTGGGTAAAAGCTTCCACAACAATTCTAACCTCTAGTGTACCAATTCTATGCAAGCTATCTTTTCATATTAGACTTACTCTAGAAGCCTTAGTGGTCAACATTTATGATTTCAAGCCCTACTCTCAAGCTTTACTCTACAATCACCATACTAATCTAGATCACAAGACATATTAGTCACAAGCTTTAGTCGTAGGCAATTCTAATCATATTTCAGCATAAAGTCCCAATCTCAATCACTACTAATCATGATCTATCATTCATACAGAAATCTAATTCAATTCATGTGTACATGCTTCTATACTAGGACAATTTCTATTCATAACATCAATTCTAGAAGATCACCTTTGAACCTTCAATTTCAACTTTCATGGCATAAACCCACATAACTCAAATTCATCAATTAGACTAGGGTTAACCATGGAAAACATGTAAAATCATCATAATATCATGAATCAATACTAAATCAGCCATAAGCAAGTATTATCCAATCAATTGGAATCATACCCAACTAAACCCACACATTGGAAGAAACCCTAACTTAGGTTGAGGTTCTTCTTCACAAATTGGGAGAAATCTAGGGGGATCTATGGGTGGAACCCATATATGAAGAAACTAACATGCCTTAATTCGAAGCCCTAGCACAAGTTTCCAACAATGGAGTTTTGTTGTTGACCCAAGCTTCAAGCTCTATCTTCTTCTTCAAGTCTTAGAGAGAAATATTTGTGAGGAGGGTATTTTGGGGTTTTGATTCTAAATGACTTATTTGGGGTAGTAAATGACTTAGAATAGTTTATATAGGTGTATAAAGTCCATATAAAATGACCCCCACTTAATACTAACTAAAAGCGGTTTTACTAAAAAGTCCCTCCTAAGGCAGGCCACTCCCAGGCACCATGACAGGCCTCACGAGCCGTGGTCAGAAAGTGATATAATTTTTTTTTTAAAAATATAATAAATTGGAGAATAATCTCCCCCTAAAGGCCTAAATAAGACTTCGTTTGAGGACTAAATTGTTGATCCTCTTATTTTATTATCGAAAAGAATGATTCTCAATTTATAGAAGTACAAAACATTTTCCTCCAAAAAAGAGTTATCTAAATATGGAGGATTTTTTCTTCCATAAATTATTTATTATATTAAAATAACATGGGTTTGAATAAAGTAAATTGAAACTAATAATTACTAAATATTAAGAATTTAGTACTAATAGGTTTCCTACTTATTCTAACGTTAAATCTGTTTTTCCTTGTTATTTTAACCAATGCCAATTTTGTATGCCAATTGTATTGACTATTAACCTTCAACCAAAAAAAAAAACTTGTTCTTTCCATTTTTTATTATAGTCACATGTATCTATGGAATAGGAAATTCTTTTCACTATTGGTATATGTAGATTACACTCAATTGCAATTATGTTAGAAAAAATGTTTTCCTTGACTTCATACGAGTTAAATTTTACTTACCCTTTTTTCCTTTTCATCTTGAATGGTATGAAACGACAATCTCCAAAAATAGAATTATACGGAAAAAGTGTCCCCATCAACATCTCAAAGAAGTCAAATACAGTGGTTACCTTGGTGGTTTTGCTGACACGGTACTTACAACTACCTTACTAAAAATAGTGTAGCGCTTGAAACATTTATTATTGATCCTTACAAATATGATGCTCAAGAAGCAAGAGTTCGGTCTCAACGACATCTACAAGGAAAAATTCCCAAACGAGTCAAGCTAGTGATCCTTTAAGGGGTTGTTGGGTTGCTGATTAGAGTCGTAAATATCAGTAATATAGGAATTAATTATGAAGAAATCAATATGTTATTTTATTCAGTTATTAGTCATGCATAGGTCAATTATTTATGCATTAATTATTGGGATCATCATGCCTTACAACTGTTTTGGCAAATTTTTTTACAACGAAAATGGCCTTTTATCTAGGCATAATACATATATTAGATCCTAAACTTGGCTTCAAATTTCAACTTTGACCTCTAACTTTCATAGTGCACAAACATGCACTTTAACTATCCAACCTTTTAATAAATAAATACGCGATTTTTGGAGGCAAAGAGAGTGAAATGCAAACACTGCCACGTGTATTAGTGAGCCACTCAATGACTGCCAACTAATTAAATACTTTACACGTCCATTTTAGAACTAAAAAAAATTTAAAATTATTTTTAATTAATATACAAGGGTTATAGCTCTTTTTCCACAATGACAAAAAAAAATTAGAAGCCATTTGCACTAAATATGAGCACAAATCGTTTTAAAAGAGAGGGAAAAATTTTTGATTTGAAAGAGGAGAAAGAGAAATGAGATTTTGATTTGGAAATATAAAGATATATATAAAAGGGATTGATTAAGGGTAGATTTGTCATTTCAGCATTTTTTTAATTGTTGTGGGTCTCAAAAATTACTCCTAACTCGCGCAAAATATGTGCACATCACGCGTTTTGCCAGGTAGGACACGCATGCTTATTTATTAAAAGGTTGGATAGTTAAAGTGCCTGTTTGTGCACTATGAAAGTTGAAGGTCAAAGTTGAAATTTGAAGCCAAGTTTAGGGTCCAATATATATATTATGCATTTTTATCTATTCTGGCACATTTGGAGATGATTTTTTTCTTATTATACAGCAATAACCTATAGTGTAGTCCCACAGAGTAGAATCTATGGAGGGTAGAGTATGCATAAACTTTATCCTTACTCAAGAATCTGAGGAGGATAGAGTATACATAAGCTGTATTTATACTCTGCTCCTACTGTGTCATATGAAATTAGAATTCCATAATTCCAAGTCATAGGCATAATTTTAGACATATACCATAGTTATAATTTTTGTACTATAGGGAGAGAAACTTAACCATAGATATGAGATCACTGTATTAATAAAACATTAGAGAATAAGAATGATTAACAAGAATTGTCAATTTTTACCTTGCCCAAAATTACAACTTCAGCATAGGATGAACATTTCTAAGCCTGGGAAAACGAATTTGTTGTGAATGTCACAAGCATGAGTAACACGTCCTGCAAATCAAATTAAATAGATGATATACATTTTTTTTAGTGCTTCGGCAACTAAGAGTTATGGAGGAAATGTTAAAATAAAAAACTACATACATGCAACTATAACTAAATTGAAGGCAGCTGTCCACCTAATTAAAAATACAAAAAACAAAATCCAGAAATAGAAGGAAAAGAAAATTGAACTAAAACCATACTAAAAAAAATTAATAGGAGTATAAATCATTCGAGAAAGAGCTATATCAAAATACGGATCGGGTCTAATGTGCTTAGGTTTGATGAAATAAGAGATCGAAGGCTGCTGGGAAGAGTTGGCTCCATGATCTTGGGCATATTTATATGCCCAATTACTACGAATTACCCATCTTTTAACGTAAGTTTAAGGATATTCACTAATCTAATTGACATGTTTGACTTAGGTTTGCGATGATTGTATACTAATATACATGATTAGCTATTTTGCGGGGTTCGTAAGAGAAGAGTTGGAATCATGAAAGAAAAGGAATCGAGGATGACAAGTGACACCCAGAACAAGAGCTGGAGCTAGATCCATGGGCTAATACACACGAAAAATCGGGATATTTGGGTGATTCTCAAAAAAGAGCTTGTACATGCGGAAATGGGTGTTAAAAAAATTGTGTGAGTATACGTGAAGGTTCTTCGACTCTTTACGGAGGTCCTCATTAAGTATTTTGAGAAATTTTTTTAGGAGCACCGGCCGCCAGATTTATGGGCTTAGCACACGAAAAATTAGAGAATTTAGGTGATTAATAAAAATAACTTGTAAATACGGAAATGAGCGTTAAAAAAATAGTGTGAGTATATGTGAAGGTTCTCCAACTCATTACGGAAGTCCTCATAATGTTTTATGAGAAAAAACAAATTGGGTCCTCCATGCGCCAGATCCATCAGCTAATACACACGAAAAATCAGAAAATTTGGGTGATTCATAAAAAAAAGCTTGTAAATGCAGAAATTGGCCTTAAAAAATGGTGTGAGTATACATGAATGTTCCCCAACTAATTACGGAGATCCTCATAAAGTTTTTTAAAAAAACAATTTTGGGTGCTTAGGGCTTCAGATCCATGGGTACACACAAAAAATCTGGAAATCTGGGCGATACTTAAAAAAGAGCTTGTAACTGCGGAAATAGGCATTAAGAATGGTGTAAGTATACGTGAAGGTTCCCCAACTCATTACGGAGATCCTCTTAATTTTTTTTGAGAAAACAATTTTGGGTGGTCTGGGAGTCAAATGCATGGGTTAATACACACGAAAAATCAGAAAATTTGAGAGATTCTTAAAAAAGGCTTGTAAATGTGGAAATGGACGTTAAAAATAGCGTGAGTATACATGAAGGTTTCCTAACTCATTATTGAGGTTCTCATAATATTTTTTAAGAAAAATCTTTTGAGTGCTCTGGGCGTCAGATCCATGGGAGAAATACACACGAAAAATTAGGAAATTTCTGTGATTCCTAAAAAAAGGCTTATAAATGCGGTTATGGTCATTAAAAAAATGATGTGAGTAGACGTGAAGGTTTCGCAACTCATTACGGAGATTTTCATAAAGTTTATTGAGAATTTTTTTCTTGGTGCTCTAGGCGCTAGATGCATGGGCTACTACACACAAACAATCGAAAAATTTGAGTGATTCTTAAAAGAGGTTGTAAATGAGGAAATGAGCATTAAAAAATTTGTGTGAGTATATGTGAAGGTTCCCCAACTCATTACGGAGGTCCTTATAAAGTTTTTTGAGAAAAATATTTTGGATGCTCCGAGCGCCAGATCCATGGGATAATACACACGAAAAATTAGGGAATTTGGGTGATTCTTAAAAAGAGCTTGTAAATGCGGAAATGAGAGTTAAAAATGGTGTGAGTATACATGAAGGTTCCCCAACTCATTATATAGGTGCTCATAAAGTTTTTTGAGAAAACAATTTGGTGTGCTCTGTGCGTCAAATCGATGGGGTAATACTCACAAAAAATTGGGGAATTTGGGTAAATCTTTAAAAAGGCTTGTAAATGCAGAAATTGACATTAAAAATGATGTGAGTATGCATGAAGGTTCCCCAACTCATTACGGAGGTCCACATAATGTTTGTTTGAGAAAATATTTTTGGGAACTCCAGGTGCAAGATTCATGGGCTAATTACATACAAACAATCAAGGAATTTGGGTGATTCTTAAAAAAAGGGCTTGTAAATCGGAAATGAGCATTAAAAATATGGTGTGAGTATACAAGAAGGTTCTCATACTTATTATAGAGGTCCTTATAAAGTGTTTTGAGGAATCAATTTTGGGTGGTTCGGACGCCAAATCCATTGGCTAATACATACAAAAAATTGGGAAATCAATTCTTTAAAAATGGTTTGTAAATGTGGAAATGAGCGTTAAAAATAGTGTGAGTATACGTGAAGGTTCCCAAACTAACTACAAAGGTCCTCATAAGGATTTTTGAGAAAATATTTTCAGTGCTCCGGGCGCTAGATCCATGGACTACTACACAAGAAAAATCAGAAAATTTGGGTGATTCTTAAAAGGGCTTGTAAATGAGAAAATAAGCATTAAAAAATTGGTATGAGTATACGTAAAGGAACCCAACTCATTATGGAGGTCCTCATAATTTTTTTTGAGAAAAAAATTTGGGTTCTCTGGCGTCAAATTCATGGGCTAATACACATGAAAATTGGAAAATTTGGGTAATTCTTTAAAAAAGGCTTGTAAATGCTGAAATAGGCGTTAAAAAAATGGTGTCAGTATACGTGAAGGTTCCCCAACTAATTACGTAGGTCCTCATATAGTTTATTGAGAAAAGAATTTTGGGTGCTTCAGGAGCTAGATCCATGGACTTATACACATGAAAAATCAAATAATCTGGGCAATTCTTAAAAAAGAGCTTGTAAATGCTGAAATGGGCTTTAAAAAAAGGTGTGAGTATACATAAATGTTCCCTAACTCATTACGGAGGTCCTCATAAAGTTTTTTGAGAAATGTTTTTGGGTGCTCTAGGTGCCAGATCTATGTGCTAATACACACGAAAAATCGTGAAATTTGGGTGATTCTTGAAAAAAGGCCTGTAAATGCGGAAATGGGCGTTAAAAATGGTGTGAGTATAGGTGAAGGTTCCCCAACTCATTACATAGGTTCTCATTAAGTTTTTTGAAAAAAAGATTGTGGGTGCTCTGGCTGCCATATTCATGGGCTAATACACACGAAAAATTGAGAAATTTGGGTGATCATAAAAAAAGGCTTGTTAATGTGGAAATAGGTATTAAAAATATAGTGTGATTATACGTGAAATTCCCCAACTCATTACGGAGGTCCTTATAATATTTTTTGAGAAAAAAATTAGGGTGCTCCGGGCGCCAGATCCATGGGCTAATACACACGAAAAATCAAGAAATTTGGGCGATTCGTAAAAAGGGCTTGTAATGTGGAAATGAGTGTTAAAAATAGTGTCAGTATACATGAAGGTTCCCGAACTCATTACGGAGGTACTCATAAAGTTTTTTGAAAAAGTATTTTGGGTGCTCCGGTGCCAGATCCATGGGTACACAAAAAAGATCTAGAAATTTAGGCGATTCTTAAAAAAAGGATTGTAAATGCGAAAATGAGCGTTAAAAATGGTGTAAGTATATATGAAGGTTCCCAAATCTTACAGAGGTCATCATAAAGTTTTTTGACAAAATATTTTGGGTGGTTTGGGCGCCAGATCCACGTAATACACACGATAAATTGGGAAATTTGAGCGATTCTTAAAAAGGGCATGTAAATGCAGAAATTGTTGTTGAACAAATGGTGTGAGTATACATGAAGGTTCCCCAACTAATTACGGAAGTGCTCATAAGTTTTTTGCTAGATCCATGAGAAGATACACATGAAAAATTGGGAAATTTGGGCAATACATAAAAAGGGCTTGTAAATGTTGAAATGACCGTTAAAATATGTTGTGAGTATATGTGAAGGTCCCCCAACTCATTACTGAGGTCCTAATAAAGCTTTTTGAGAAAAAAACTTGGGTGCTCCAGTTGCCAGATTCAGAGAATTTAGGCGATTCTTAAAAAAACTTGTAAATGCGGAAATGGGCGTTAAAAAAAATATATGAGTGTACATGAAGGTTCTCCAAATCATTACGGATGTCCTCATAAATTTTTTGAGAAAACAAATTTTGGGTGCTCTGGGAGCCAAATCCATGGGCATTAACACACGAAAAAATTATGGATTTTGGCCAATTCTTACAAACAGGCTTGTAAATGCGGAAATGGGTGTTAAATAAATGGTGTGAGTATACGTGAAGGTTCCCCAACTCATTACGGTGGTCCTCATAATATTTTTTGAGACAAAAAATATGGGTGCTCCGGGGTGCTAGTTCCTTAGACTTATACAAATGAAAAATCAGGGAATTTGGGTGGTTTTTAAAAAATGCCTTATAAATATAGAAATGAATGTTTAAAAAATGATGTGAGTATATGTAAAGGTTCCTAACTCATTATAGAGGTCCTCAAAAAAAATCAGAATTTTTTTTTCGGTTCTCCGGGCGCCAGATCAATGGGATTATACACAACAAAAATTGGGGAATTATGGCGATTCTTAAAAAATGGGCATGTAAATGCAGAAATGAAAGTTAAAAAAATGGTGTGAGTATATGTGAAGGTTCTCCAAATCATTACGGAGGTCCTCATAATGTTTTTTGAGAACAATATTTTGGATGCTCCGAGCGCCAAATCCATGGGCTAATACACACAAAATTTGAGGAATTGGATGATTCTTAAAAATGGGCTTGTAAATGCGGAAAGAGGAGTTAAAAAAATGGTGTAAGTATACGTGAAGATTATTCAACTCATTATGGAGGTCGCTAAAAGTTTTTGAGAATAAAATTTTGTTTGCTTCGAGCACCAGATCAATGGGCAACACATGAAAAATCAAGGAATTTGGGTTATTCTAAAACAGGGATTGTAAATGCGGAAATGGTCTAAAAACTGTATGAGTAAATGTGAAGGTTTCCCAACTCATTACGGAGGTCCTAATAAAGTTTTTAGAGAAAAAAAATCCAGTACTCCAGGCGCTAGATCCATGGGATAAAACAAATGAAAAATTGGGGAATTTGGGCTATTCTTAAAAAAAGGCTTGTAAATGCATAAAAGGGAGTTAAAAAATATAGTGCAAGTATACGTGAAGGTTCCTTAACTCATTACGGAGGTCCTCATAATGTTTTTTGAGAAAATTTGTTTGGGTGCTCCAGGCGCCAGATCAATGGGCTAATACACACGAAAGATTAGGGAATTTGGGTGATTCTTAAAAAAAGGCTTGTAAATATGGAAATGGGAGTTCAAAAAATAGTGTGAGTATACGTTATGGTTTCCTAACTCATTACGGAGGTCCTCATACTATTTTTTGATAAAAAATTTCTGGTTGCTCTGGGCGCCGGATAAATGAGCTAATACACACGAAAAATTAGGTGATTCTAAAAGAGGACTTGTAAATGCAAAAATGGGCATGAAAAAAATTGTATGAGTATACGTGAAGGTTCCCAACTCATTACGGAGGTCCTCATAAAGTTTTTTGAGAAAATAATTAGTGGCTCCGAGCGCTAGATAAATGGGCTCATACACGCGAAAAATCAGGGAATTTGGGCGATTCTTAAAAAAAGCTTGTAAGTGTAGAAATGAGCTTTAAAAAAATGGCGTGAGTATACGTGAAAGTTCCCCAACTCATTACTGAGGTCCTCATAAAATTTATTGAGAAAAGAATTTTGGGTGCTCGGGGTGCCAGATCCATGGGCTAATACACACGAAAAATTGGAGAATTCGAGAATTCATAAAAATGGCTTGTAAATGTGGAAATGAGTGTTAAAAATGGTGTGAGTACACGTGAAGAACCCTAACTCATTACGGTGGTCCTCATAAACTGTTTTGAGAAACATATTTTAGGTGCTCTGGGCATCAGATCCATAGGCTAATACACCCGAAATGTAACATATCTCTATTTGAAAGAACAAGAATATGAAAAAAACTATTTTTTGGAAATAATCAAATTTAAAAAGTTTGACAAAGTTAAGCTAAGTTTGAGTTTTGGGTCAACTTCAAATGACCATAACTCCTAGCACAAGAGAAGTTAGATGGACTACAAGATACCAAGTTTGCTCAATTATATTTCGAGTTCGTATGAGGGAGATATGCCCATTTGAAGTTGGGTTGTCTAGATAAAGAAAGTCAAAACCGGTTTTTAGAAGGTATTATGATCTTTTCACTACCCAATTAATTAAATTCATTTTTGGTAATTAAGTTGGTGTCTAAACTGGTTGGGTTCAGTTTACGCTTCATGAAAATAAGTTAGAATTTTGAGAGAAGAGAAAAGAAGAGGGGAAGAAGCTTAGAATCATCGCGTTCATAAAGTTCTGCTTGTGGATTTTTCCAAGGGTTGATCCCTACGAGGTATGTGAGATCACATAGCGTTGGGTTAGTTAACCCACGTTCCAATCATGATTTAATTCAGCGAAATTATGTTCTTGAAATTATAGAAATTGAGTTCTTGATGGATTGTGTTGAAGTTTCTATTGGGTTCTTGATTGTTGAAGTTGTTGAGAAGTTCTTGAGTTAGATTCTTGAAAATAGATGTCGGTTTGATTAGATTCTTGCATATTTTGATTATGTATTCAAATCTAAGTGTTTTGGGAAAGAACCAATTGAATCTAGAGTTGAAAAACGATCAAGAAAAATTGAAGTTTTCTGGGCAGGGGTATGGGCGCCACGCCAGCCAGAGCCCCCCACTTTGGAGACTGAAGTTCAGGCTCTGGGGATCTGTGCCAGCCAGTGCGCCCAAACCCAGGCTCTGAAGTTTGAGCTTAGGCACCCCGCACCACTCAGAGCGCCAGGGACGCCATGTCTTCTACCTTTTCCCATTTCTTTCCGTTTGAGTTCCCTTGAAACGTACCTATGTTTTCTAGTTGATTTCTACAATCTAAGGTACACATAAAACCCATGAAATCATCCATAACATAAGATCATGAGCCTTGAATCCATAATACAATTCAAGGAAAGTTAAAAGTGAAGTCAAGAGAAGCTTATAGAGTATTCCAAAAGTCTTTTACAAATATTTTAACTTTTTTTTAAGACTTGAGTAAAGAGTAAATATTGAAGTTCATTTTTTCAAAAGAGTATATCGGGACTATGTTGTAACACCCCGACTTTTTAAAACGTCTAAATTAACTCGTATCTTCGTGGAAAGACAAGGAGAGTGAATAATAAAATAAAAATGATGCGGTATGTCATATTTTTAGTGTGCAAGGGATGTATCTCAAGTTTTGAAGTTAAGTAAGTGGAAAAATAAAAGTTGGCGAAAGTTATCCTAAGTTCCTTTTCAAAGATTTATCTAAAATTTGGGTCAAATGTCTTGGATATTTTCTCCCAATATATAAAGAGTTAGAAGGCCTATCACCCATTAAATCAAATGCCTACAAGTCTAGTTTGCAACGCATAAAACTCCGTATCAAACCTACATCAGAGTAAAAAGTTATGAGGGTTTTACTAGGAACTGTCGGGGCATAATCCGGGTCGGATCCGGGTTGGGTAAAAAATATGGTATGTCAGCTTATTTAACGTTTTAAGCCATGAAAACATTTCATTTCAGTTCCAAAACCAGAGAGAAACCTTAGAGAGGGTTCCTATGGAGTTCTAGCATGATAAAGGTTAGTTTTTGACGATTTCTACGATTAAACATTACCCCCGTGCCTAGAAACGTAATACCTACACATGACAATCATTTTTCCCATCTATTAGCTGCGTTTGGAGCAGGTTTTTGAAGATATAAATTTGAAGTTAGTGGTGTTTCTTCAAGGTTTACACTTGGTTAACTAAGGTAATCATATTGGGACCCTTTTATGGTTGTTTTTATGAATTTCTACGGATGTTTCGACAAGTTGGGGAAATATGATATGTCGATGTAAGATTAATTATGAACTGTTTATAGGTGCGTACCAGTTGTGCATATATAGTGTTTGCGAAGCTTAGGACATAAGGAACAAATTTCGTGAAGGAACTACAGTCTTTTGAGCATTCATTGGAAAGATATGTTAAGACTATTCTCTACTTACGACATGTTTCCTTAAAGCTTAGGAGCAATGTAATTGGGTTGTTATCCTTGTTACACTTGTAGCCATTGTCACACCCCTATTTTCGCACGGCGGATAGGTTTTTTCCAATTTAAGTGACGGTATTGATTATGAATTATTTTATAGTTTTTAAGAGTCGTCACTTAAAATTGAGTTATGGTGTTCCAAGTCACCTTTTTGAATCCCTAATCAATAGGAAATGACTCTTTAATTTTGGTCTGCAAAAACAAAGTTCGGGTAAGGAATTCTGTTGACCGAGGGGAAGGTATTAGGCATCCCTCGAGTCCCGTGGTTCTATCACGTTGGCTTTTATTGACTTATACTCGACTTAAATTATTTTTGGATACATTATTACATGCCATTATTTGTTCGCATTTATATTTTTTGTTGAAGTTTTATTTGGTCTTGACCTAGATGCGTAACCGCATTTTTGGTCTTGATATTTAGAGACATAATTGTCTTCTTTGCATCACACTTAATAATCTTATTTTCTATAAGTCTCTACTTTAGATTAATAAAATTTAATTATATTATTGGACAACGTGCATCACTGCATCCTTGATTTTTTTAATGTCTCAAAAAAACCGCGCAACCGCATTCTTAATCGAAACAAATAATTTTAACGTACCTAAAAGTTTGTCTAATGTTAAAAGAAAATAATTAGTCTTTATAAAGAAATATCAAATAAAACAAATTACTAAAATTCTAGGATAAATTTTTGAATCATATTCATATCTTTTTATTTTATATTTTCATATTTTTATTACTCTTAAAATTAATGTCAAACTTAAGTATACATTTTCTTATCAAACAAAACAACAATGAATTTTAAAAAAAAACTAAATCTCCCTTTTGTTTGATAAAAATAATATAATAATAATTTATTTATTCATTTATTTTAGCCTAATTACACCTACTTTATCATTATTATCTAAATCAAGACAAGAACAATGTCATGACCCATTCATTTTTAAGAGGCCACAATTAGCAAATAGAAATAAATAAAATAAAAAGTAATCATTGTTAAAGCTACCTTCATTCATTAAATAGAGATAAATAGCTAACAAATTGTTCATTTCAATCAAATTGTGAATAACAAATAGGAAAACTTGTCATAAAATTACATCAAATTCCATAAATAAATAAATAAAGAGATAAGGTAAAGTTGGATACCGCAAAATCTTAACCGAAGCTCGATTAGAACACCCACAAAATTTTTATAGGTTGTTTGTGATGGTATATGTATTTGTGTTGATATGAAAATAATGGGTAAGGAAGAAAAGATGTGAATGCATGATTATTGTTTGAAAGAAAAATAAATAAAATGGAAGTGTTTTCTGTTTTTTCTTCTTGCTCGTGTAGTATCGTGTTTTTTTTCTCTCTGTGTTTTCTGATGTCCCCTCATAAAATAGTAGTAGTAGTATGTATATATGTGTAAGGGAGGGGTTGTACGTGTGTGTGGAGTTTGGTGAGGGAAATGGTTGGGGTAGTGGAGGAGTAAATGGGGTAAGGGTAGGTGTAGTGGGATAGTGTGGGTAGTTTTAGGTTATTCTTTTTTTAGATTAAATATATATAATAAATTATAATAATAATATATACATTAATTAATTATTTTGAACTAATAAAATACAAGAAAAGTCAAATACCTAGTCTAAAATTATAATTAAGAAATACTAGCTTGTTTATTAGAATTAAAAGAAAACATATATTTTTTGTAGTTTTCAAATCTTTTAACATAAACTAAAATAAGATAAGATTAAAATATCTAACTTAGACATAAAAGAAATATTTAAGAAATAAAAAATAGTGTAAAATCTTATGTTCGATCAAAAATTACGTGTCTACAGTTTGCCCCTCTTTGACTGGAATCGCGAAGAGTTTTCAGACAAAGAAGTAGACAAGTGACAAGTTTTGATCGGACTCTTATTTGAAAGACAAAATTTTGCGACCGAGTCTTGGTTTTGGACATCCTATGTATCCCGGGTTATAAGGTAATCATGTCACATGTAATTCAAGAAGATGAGGAGAAAAAGGAAAATAAAAGTACAAGCTCCTATCTATGCATCTTCTCTTGAGTCTTGAATTTGAGATATCACCTTGATTTTTGTGAGTATCTTGATCTTAAATGGATTCGATGCTTAACTTGCTACTTAGAGTGAGTTTTTGGCATTCTTCGAAAGGACAACTTGACAATGCTCTTGAATGACTACGTGTTTCCTTGATTAGAAGCTGAATAGAAATAGATGTCAGGAAGTCAGGCTACTACATGCATTGAAGAAGCCGATTCTTGCTATCATGGGATTGATCATTCTGAAAATAGTTGAAACTTTGTTCTTGAATTTCAAATCCATGTTTCGGTTGAAGAAACCTGAAACCATCACAAATAAAAGAAATAAACAAAATTTTTGCCCCAGTTTTCACTGGAAATTTTTTGTGAGTAATTGTAAATTAAAAAATAAAATAAATAAATTCAAACTAGCAAGTGTTTATCCTAGAAGAAAAATTAACGGTCAAAACTAGGAAGTATTTATCCTATAAGAAAGTAACCAAATATCATTATGTAAGAGAGTCCTACTAATCCCATTGTCCAGGGGTCCTGCTAATCTAAATCTCATTGTTTAGGAGGGTCATGCTATTTTAATTCCCATTGTTTAGGAGGGTCCTACTACTCTAATTCCCATTGTTTAGGAGGGTCCTGCTAGTCTAATTCCCATTGTTTAGGAGGGTCCTGCTACG
>JAJOOO010033079.1:0-20897 GCA_029582685.1 Solanum piurae
AATGTACATCAGATTAGTGTATCATGTATAAAATGTACATCAGATTAGTGTATCATGTATAAAATGTAATGTATCTTACTTAACGATTAATGTATCTCGCGCATCAGATTAATGTATCAGCTCTTATATTATTGTATCCGTTTGAGGGATTTCTGTAATTACAAACTTTAAAGGGATAGATTGTAATTTTGCCTTAAAAGTATGTGATTTCTGTAATTTGCCCAATAAAAAAAAAGTTGAAAAGCCAGATATAGTAAACCCAACTTCCGACCTTTTTAATTCAACTACACTTGGGCTTTTAAATGAGAAAGTTTTTGCTTTAAATGAGAAATTTTTCATCTGCACTAGTCCAAAGTTCAAATGTTTACCAAGTAGCATCAAATCAAATATGGGCCAACTTGTCCAGTAAATGGCTTGACCCACATTTTCTTCCAGAAATCTCATGTACTCTGTATGATTGAGAAAAATACTTTTTTTTTTCCCTCCTAATATGTGGTGTAAATTAACTCTTACAATTTCAATTCACTTTATCAACCACATATTGTTTAATTTTTAAGTTTTGCACTCATCAAGAAGCAAAAATAAGTTAGCTTTTGGGAAGATGGAATCTTGTTATATCGCTGTAACAAAGCCATCATCATCATCTTCAACTATTTTGAATTTTCAGGTACAATCTTTTCAACATGTCCTTTAATAATTGTTACATTTTTAAATATTTGTGTGCTTTTTGTATGTAATATACTTATCTCATTATGTATTTCAATTTTTATAGTTGATCAGTGGGTGAATTAGCTAATAGCAAAAGGGTATTTGTGTTATGGGAAACTTTAGTGTGTAAAGGGAGGCAAAACATAATTATTATTATTTTCTTAGTTACATAAACTTTGGGTGCAGTTGAAAAATTAATGTTTGATTCTTGATCCTTCGAGAGGGTGAGGCTTGTGTGCAAGAGAAACGCCTTAAGTTGGTGATAGAAATGCTTATAAGGACATATTGATGAATTCTTTTTTTTTCCGGGTTAAATAGATAATAAATAGCATATGTACTCTAAGGTAGTTCAGTGATTGTTTCTACCAAGTTACTGTTATATTCCAATATTTGTTGTTCAAAGGTGCTACGAGCCCTCTGCCTCACGCATCTAACCAGCTCGAGTGGTTCACTGGTTCCACCGACTAGACCAAAAGATGTCGTTCCTAGTATGTCTGCCCATACTGCCTCGTTGGCAAAGACTGGAGGAGATATAACCGAATTCTATTAGTTATCTACATTCCTGTATAGCACTATATTTGAAAAGTGGTTTTCTTTTTTGACTCGTAGTTGTTGGATTCTGATTACTTGTAGGTGGCTTAGAGTCATCGATCACTCATAATATATTTCATAAAACTGTGCAAAGTGTCCAAAACCCAGTTTTCTTAGAGAAGCTATTGTTAAAACCATAATGTAGTAGTCTTAGTCTACATGAAACAGAGGTATACATGGAATTTTAGTGGGAAGAAAGTATTAGAGGTGAATGAAAACTATGATTTTTTCTTGAGAGTTTTTTGCTGGGGTGGTGTGTGTGTGTTTTCTTACATGATGTTGATGCCAAATACTTGGTTGTTTACATGAATTTATCAACCTGTCAGTAGTTACTACCATGAAAATAGCTATAGGACTTTGTTTATCAAATTCTCTGCCACTAGACACACCATGAAGCTTTGTGATGTATTTCCGGTTTTGTGATGCATTTGATGATATCATAGTTCGAAAAAATAGAGTATAATATGGATTTGTTTTAACCACTGGAAAAATGCTTAGACTTCCAATTCATTTGAAGTGTAAATTGGACTTCAGATTCATCTGTGGACGACTGCATTGCTTCATTTTCCTTTTCTGTATTTCCTTTCCTCCATTCTTGGCAATTTCTAACTTTTACCATTTATACCTATGTATGTGGTAATACATTGCAGGGTGTTTCATCTCTAGGTGGAAGATTGTCTCAGAAATCCTTAGGCGCCCCATCTCATCTTTCCTGGCCATTATCTAGACCTGAAAAGAAACATCAAAATTTTGTTTACAGGCAGAAGACGTTTAAGGGTGCCATATTGGCAGAAGCTGGAAAACAAGGTTGGGATTTTGGCAGATTTATAAAGACATTGTATTTTTTTAATGGCCCTCCTTCCCCTGCAAAGGTTGGCCTTTCTTTTCCCTTTCTGGCAAGTGGCGTATGACTCTTTTCGTGGCGCTTCATTACTTCTAACCGATTTTTCTTTTTCTTAAAGTTTTTTGAATCACTGATTGAGAAACTAACTGGTCCATCGCCTAGTAAACCAGTTAACTCGATGGATTCTTCTGGAATTACCCTGGTAACTGGAGCCACTGGTGGTGTTGGGAGAAGAGTGGTGGACGTATTACGCAACAAAAAATTGTCTGTCCGAGTACTCGTATGTTTCTTCTGATCTTTTCTACCTTTGTGGTTTCCTTTCTAAGATTTGTATAACTCTTTCTTTTGGTTACTAAATGGAAAAACATGTTATTTGAGTAGAAAAGAATAATGTCCACTCCCTCTATTTTAACTAAAATTTCCTTCTTCTTGACATTCTTAAATACTTTAGGTCAGAAATGAAGAGAAGGCAAGAAGAATGCTTGGTGAAGATGTTGACCTGGTGAGTATCCTTTTGATGTTATTCTCACTCTCTCTACTCTGATATCAGGCATGGTTTTATCTTTGCCCATATAGTTTGAGACTCAGAAATCGATTCTTCTCTTCTAGGCTCTAATTACAGTTAAGAATCCCCATTATGTTTTACAGTTGACGCTTCCTGTATTTTTAATGCAACTGCGCCTGCCAAATTCATTGTCCTTGTCATGAACTTCCTTTTGTTATTCTTTTCATTAATATATCTGCAACACGGAAAATCCATATCAGGACCAAAGCACAGTTGTTGCAATACACTCACATATTCAACCAAATGAACTTGTGCTTTCTCTTACTAAAATCGTAGGTTGTTGGAGATGTTACCAAAGCAAGCACTCTGCTTCCTGAGTACTTCAAAGGAGTAACGAGCGTAATTAATGCTGTTTCTGTCATTGTTGGCCCGAAGGAAGGGGATACCCCTGACAGGGAAAAATACAGTCAGGTAAATAAGCTATAACTTTTGATAAACTCCTGTAGTGTATTCTTTACATCACTCTGTTGCTAGGCCATAAATTCAACTCTCGGTCCTTCTTGACTAAAACTACAATCACTTGTTTTTCTTTGTAGTCCATGTATGAGTTCATTGGTTTCATCTTTTAGCTTAACATAATATTACTTCTTGCTTATGCTTATACTCTTTATGCGAATCTGCAGGGAATCAAGTTCTTTGAACCCGAGGTGGCCAACTGATTGCCTATCCTTGGAGTCATATTGTACTGTTTCCCTTCCAATTTTATAAGCTAGCTTTGGTGTTGGGGCACCAGTTCACTAAGCATCCTTGTTTACCTGGCAGAACAGATTAAAGGTGACTCACCTGAAATGGTGGAGTACATTGGAATGAAGAATTTAATAAATGCTGTTAAAGAAAATGTTGGCCTTCGCACAGGAAAACTACTATTTGGATATGAAGGTATGCTTTTGGAGAATGAAGAATCCATTGTTGAACTGTTATATTTGGCTCTTACAATCAGATACCAACATTAGAACAAATAAAAATGAACAGAAAGAAAATCTAGCGAGATTTTTATTATATCATCGTGGAGTAAAACAACTGACATCTGTTTATAGCAAAGATCTATATCCCCTTATTTGTGTATTCATGATATCTTGGAGGCAGACACTAGAGCGGGAAAAACTGTACTTGAAAATGATTTTCATTAAATTCCATAAAAATATAACAATGTGGAATTAGGGAATGGGGCTGCCCGGGGAGGGATAATATATGATCTTCTTGCTCTTATGTGACTGATTAGTGTCTGAGTTCGCATTTGTATGGAATAATCACCCAGGCTAGTTCCTCTTTCTTTCCCGCCTTTTCACTGCTTTATTTTCAGAATTTACGTCTACATAAGGTTGTTTAGTTTCATACAATAGATTGACTTTGTTCAGTACTTCCACGCAGGTAATTCATTTAAAGAACTTCCTTGGGGTGCCTTGGATGATGTTGTGATGGGTGGAGTGAGTCAAAGTACATTCCAGATAGATCTAACTGGTGGGGAAAATGGTGGACCAACAGGACTCTTCAAAGGTTACCTTTCTTCATAGATAAAATGTTCCGGGTGATACTTTGTCAGAAGTCTGTTGGTTCGTGGTGATCTCTAATTCATAAATCATCAATTTAACTCTGTTTCGTGTTGGTTCAGGTATTGTTACCACTGCTAACAACGGTGGTTTTGCCAGTATTAGGACAAAGGTAAAAAGATAAAAAATCATTAAGCTGGTTTTCTGCTTTGTTTTTCTCGCTTTCTACTTCATGTTTGGCTATGAAGTTGTTGATGGCTGAATCATGTTGTTTGACATGATTGAGGTTTAACTTTTCATGTTGTTTGGATGTGTTTATGTATCGTTAACCCAGAACATTACTGTCTCTCTTTTTTTGTTTATAATTTTGTCTTTAATACTGGAATCAAGCTCATAAGCAATAACCTGATCCTTTACCATACCTTGTACTTGTATTTAATATTTATGTTTAGCCTGTCACAATCCTTGTTATTTGAGAAAAAAAAACATTTCAGCTGTTATATTCTGCAGACGGCATAATATTTGACTAAAATTCAACATGTCGACTTGAGAGACATTCATTGACTTACCTCCTTAGTTGGAGAATTCATCATTCACTTTTTATTATTCAGTGTAGGGAAATGAAAGAAAAATATGATCACTCCTAACTACCCATATTAGAGGTGCTAGAAATATCCAACATGAAGGGTATCCAGCCTCCCGCTATCTGTTACTTCTTTATCAAACATGGAAGATGATTCTACCCTCCTTACACCTTTCCTATTTTCGCCCCAATTAGCATGGTGTTATCCAAGAATATGCTGAATTATATTTCCTAAAAAGTGACTTAACCAGTAAGAGTTTTCATTATGGGAGTATGGCCGGTGATTTTACACAAAATCACAGTTGCATGTGGGATGTAATTTTCATGAGTGAAGCTCAAGTAGCAGCTTAGCCAAGAGCTAACTGTACATTTGCCTCAATCACAATATGATCAGGGAAAGATAGTTATTACTTTTTTGATTTCCTTGTCCGTGTGTTGTAGAACTTTTCTGAACCCGAAGACCTTTCTGCTTATGATGGTTTAGAGTTGCGCCTTAAAGGTGATGGCCGTCGTTATAAGCTTATTGTTCGCACTAGCAGTGATTGGGATACTGTGGGTTATACATCAATCTTTGATACCGTTGAGGGTTGGCAATCGGTTAGTTTCTTGTGAATTTCAGCAACTTTCCAACTTTCCTCATATCTAAATTTTATCCTAAGCGCATCATTTCCAGGTTCGTTTACCTTTTTCTTCTTTGAGGCCTATATTCCGTGCACGAACTGTACTAGATGCATCGCCTTTTGACCCCAGTCAAATCACATCATTACAGGTATTTTATATCAGCTGCTTGCCTTTGTTCATCTTTGCATTCTCTTTCCCAGCTTTCTGCATTTTTACTTTTTTTTCTTTCTTCTGGAAATTTGCAGCTTATGTTCAGCAAATTCGAATCTGATGGTAAACTGAATCCAACATTCAAAGAAGGTCCTTTTGAACTTCCTGTATCATGCATTCGAGCTTATCTTAAAGATCCCATTACTCCCAGGTTGGATTCTTGATCCAACTTTTATATTGTTGGTTTAAACTTGAAGCAGTGAATTTTTCTTGCTTGATTTTTTGGTTTGTATTTAAACTTGAATTGGTGCAGCATTCTTCCTTGATTTTTCGGTTTTGTACTAACTCTACTGTTCTGCAGGTTTGTACATGTGAGTTCTGCTGGTGTAACTAGACCAGAAAGACCAGGAATTGATTTAAGCAAACAGCCTCCAGCTGTGCGATTGAACAAGGAATTGGGCTTCATCCTGACATTCAAGTTAAAGGTTTGTACCTTGAGTTTTCCTACATCTTTCACAACGAGGATAAATGCCTTGTTAAATGATTAATGGTTAGGATACTTATCCACCAAAAGAAATGCTTATAATGGTCTGGATGAAGTCCCAAATCTAGACCCTGCAGTGGAGTATAGTAAAATGGGATTGTGATGTTTTAAGTAAAATGTCTTATTATTTAAAAATGATAAATGGTCATTGAGATGGATCGATGATGTTCCCATTGCAGCGGCCGGGACTCATTAAGAGATATTTTGTCATCTATTGAACATAAATGGTTAGCTTGCAACATTTCCGAAGTTAACCAAAGTTGCATATATGCTAAGCTGGTGCTTTTGTCAAGTGTTAACCCTGTTGGAGGTTGTCGTAAATTTTTTGACCATATACAAAGTAGATAATAGTTATAATTAAGTAGGAGATAGGATCCTTTGCAATTACCTTTCTCTGAAATATGTAGGAGATAGTAGTCTTCTTCTTGGCATGCGTTGTTACCTATACATTCCATTTGATAACAGCTTACATCTCGGTTTACAATGAGCATTCTGTTATTAGTATCGACTGGAAAAAGGACGTTGAGCTCTTTCTATCTTGAGTGTTTTACTATTTGAGATCCCTATTCTCACACAGATAAAACTTTCGTGCCAGGGGGAGGATAAGATTCGAGAATCTGGGATACCATATACAATAGTCAGGCCTTGTGCCTTAACTGAGGAGCCTGCAGGAGCTGATCTCATTTTCGATCAAGGCGACAATATCACGGTATTTTCTCAGAAATTAGAAATTTATCTTCTGATTTATAAAGCCTTGTATAATTTCATGGTATTTGCTCAGAATTAGAGAGTTGTTTTCTTATTTATTAAGTCTTGTGGAGTCTGTATAATTCTTTTTATGTCCTCCATAAAGTCTAGCTGAAGATCACTTTGCATAATTTTGATGGCGGTGAGCTTTCTTTCTAATTTCTCATGCGAACATTTGTATCTGGTATGTACAGGGGAAGATATCCCGTGAAGAAGTTGCTCGAATATGTGTGGCAGCTCTGAAAAGCCCCTATGCATGTGACAAGACATTTGAGGTGGTGCTTTTCCTTACAATATGACAAATATATGTTTTTTTCTGATGTTCCCTTACTCTCTGCAAAGTTATATTTGTCTGACGAGAAACATGTTATATGACTACTCTCTTCGATCCTGCGTAGCTTTAAACCACACTTATTGCATCTTGTGCTTGTATTGCCTCTAATGTTAGATCCATTGGCTAGGTGGATAAAGGTATAAGCATATTCTATTTTTAAGGTATCTTTGTCTGGATAGCCATTAATTTAGACAGAGTTTTTGGATTTTCAGCTTTTCAAACTCGTGCATCTAAATCTATTTGGATAGGAGGCAGATAACTTTTTTAAAGGGTCTGGAAGTACTGACAAACTGTAGCAATCTTCAGAACTGTGTACATATCACTTCATGTTATACTATTAACTCCAATTAATTTTAGAGAGAATGACCTGCTATGAGAATTTCATAAGATTCTTGCATAGTCCATTCTATCTTCTTCTTGGGTTGGTGTCAACACTGTCACGAAAACTTAATACTGCATCACCTGCAATGTGTTTGAAGTCCTCACAATGGTTTTAAGTTTGCAAACAACTAGAAAGTGATCTATATCAATTGATAATTCAAGGATCTGATCTACCTATTTTCCTGTTTTTTCATGGGAGAAAAAGAAGGAAAATGGACAAGTATGTATATATATAGGAATGGGTGTGTACTAAGTTACTAACATCTCACTACTTCCTCTTGTCAGGTTAAAAGTGTCATTCCATTTAGTGAGCCGTACACAGTGGATCCAGAAAACCCTCCTCCGGAGAAAGATTACAATGAATACTTCAAGACTCTGAAAGATGGCATCACTGGGAAAGAAAGCCTAGAGAAAACACCTATCTCTGTATAGTGACCTAGCATGGTATGTTACTTATCTAAGCATATGAGACTTCTTTCATTTTTCCAAAACCACATTTCAACGTAACGGTTTATTTGCACCCGTTGTTCACTAGTTGATATTGCTATGTATATGTTAGCAGATTACAATGTTTACAAGCTGCAACGACGTTATTAACAGAAAAAGGTCCTGCTTTGGGATTTTGTGAGCTGAACCTAGAAATTAAAACTCAGATGAGGTGTGTTGTATGGTTCATCCCCAACTCCCCCTAAAAGTAAGAAACTAAGGTAATCTGATCTTCATGGTCCATAAGGCAGAAAAGTGGTGTATTTTTGTACATATTTTTAGCTGGCATAAGTTCAGTCTCATATTGAAATAAATAATAGAATGTCTACCAACTACCATGAATATATTGGCATCTTATTTAGTTGTCCTTCATTGTCGGAATCGGACACATATTCATTATCATCAGTAGCAGGGTCAGATTGAATTTTCATTTTTTTTCCAAATCATGATCAGCTCTTATGGCATCAGAAATATTAGCCATGTCAGGTGGATCAACATCTTGTGATGATGTAGAACAAACATCCGCTGTTTTTTGAATTGATAATATAAAATCGGTTGGTCTTCACAAAAGTATTTCATTTAATATTAGGTGTATGAAGAGATGCCATTGCCTCGGCAGCAAATACAGTCGGGAATTATGTTTGATGTTTTAGTGTTGAAAGGAATTTTTTGTGTTTCTCTACTATATTCGGAGGTGGGGGGAATTTTAAGTTATGGATAATGAAAGACTATAGTGTCAAGATATCTTGGATCGAATTAATTTCTATACAAGATTCTAGACTTTTTTTCGCCATACCAAAAAATGGTGAAGTTTTGCGTGAAAGTTGGGTCGTATTCATCACATCAAATGGACCAGTTGGATTATGGTCTCAACGTTGTATGACTAAGGATAACTTATTTGAACGGAAAGTTTGATCTCTCCAAAATTACTTATATAGTATTTGTATGAGATGCGTTTTTCTTTTCTATGAAACACATTTTCAAAATCATGTTATTTCATGTTTTCTAAGTTGAGTAAATCCTAATGCAGAACCTTATTGATCTATAAAAATGGACTACTATTTCACTTTTTTTCTTGAAAAGAGATTATGTTGTCTTCCTATTAGATATTTTACCATATAGATTCATATAATTCAAATTTCATCGCAACTCATAAAATACAATAATTGTGTTGTATTATTTAATAAAATAAATTGAAAGTTTGGTTTTAATATTATTTTTTTATTGCAAAAGAAAGAAAATTCAAAAATAAATAAATAATATTTTAACTTAAATATTATAATTATTTAATACTTTTTAATTGATATTTAATATTATTATTTTTAAAAAGTTACAAAAAAAAGTTCGAAAAAAAAGAAGAAAAGAAAGAAACGTACACATTAAGAAAACAAAAAAAAAAGAAAAAAAAGAAAGAAAGAAAACACGTAGGGAAAGAGAAAGAAAGAAAAGATAAAAGAAAAGAAAAAAAAAAAGAGGAAAAATTCTTCCTAATCTCTGTAGAATATCTTGTTAAAACTAATCCCAAACCTCATAAAACCTTCTTTCCTATTTTAAATCCAACTCAAAAAAATAATTCTAAAATTACCAAACTTTAAAAATCTAATCCTACATTAATACTAATTTCTATCAACTAGATGCCTATATATACCCTACTTATCAATCATCAAAATCACTCATCACAAGAATACACGTACAAACCAAAAAAAAAAGTCTTCTTTTATTTGCTTTCTTTTCATAAAAGAGTTTGATAATTAGGGAACGCAAATTTAGATTCTTGTTCAAGTTTTCATTCTGCGGTTCTTGATTCAACACATTCATTACCACCTTATTTGAAACAACACTCGTAGCAATCGTTGGTCTTGTCGACCAAATCAAGGTACGTTGTACATGTTGTACTTAAAAACCCTTTGCTCTCTATGTACCTTTCTTTTTTTCACATTTGATCTTGCATTTTTTGAAAATATTAACACCTTCACTTGTCTGTCTTATCTAGGAAATGGATATTCACTTACCAGAGGAAATAATTATGGACATACTTAGCAGGTTACCTGTACAATCTCTTCTTCGATTCAAGTGTATTTCAAAACCTTGGAAAAAATTAATCATCGAACCTTATTTTACGAGGAAGCATCTCAATCATGCCAAGAATAATCAAAATTCCCAGAAATTTCTTAGCTGTCGTCGGTTCTCTGAGGATGGTGTGGTTTCCTACTATTGCTCTTCTTTATCGTCAATTCAACTAATTGAGTCTGTACAAAAACATGATTGCCCATCAGACTTTAAACCATGGCATGTCAAAATCTATTGTTGTTTCGATGGCTTGTCTATTATGGGGGTTAGTAGTTCTAATAAAACAGATATCGTATTTTTTATATGGAACCCCTTCACAAGAGAATCAATACTACTTCCCAATCCAGAGTTTCCACCAAAGAGAAATTTAGTATGCGGAATGGGATATGACTCAACTACAAATGACTATAAGGTCCTTAAGATTGGTTTGGACGGAAATTATGATCGTAACGTATCTATTGAACTTCTCTCACTAAAAAAAGGCTCCTGGAGTAAAATTGATGAATATTCTAGTGGCATTTTCTATTTGTTTAATGGTAGGAGCTGTTTGGCCTTTGTACATGGAGCATTTCATTGGCTCGGTTATTCAAAAAAGAATTTTATGACTTCATTTAATATTTCAAATGAGGTGTATGGAGAGATACCATTGCCTAAGCAAATGCATTTGCGAGCACGTAGCCTTATGTTTGATGTTTCAGTAGTGGAAGGAATGCTTTGTGTTTTCTCTAATAATATTTATATGTGGGGCGAATTTATATTATGGCAAATGAAAGACTATGGTGTCGAGACATCTTGGACCAAATTGATTACTATAGAAGATACCGGATATATTTCTACCATATCAAAAAAAGGTGAAGTTCTGCTCTGCTGCATAGACGGTGAAAGTTGGATCGTATTCATTACATCAAATGGACAAGTTGGATTATGGCCTCAACGTTGTATGACTATGGGTGGCTTCATTTCAACGGAAAATTTGATCTCTCCAAAATTATTTGTATAGTATTTGCTTATGTATGAGATGCGTTTTTCTATTCCAAATAAACTACTATTTCACATGTTTTCTTGAATAGATATTGTGTTGCCTTCATATTATATATTTTACCATATAAACTCTTACAGTTAAAATTTCATCGTAACTCATAAAATACAATTATTGTGTTGTATAAATTTAAAAGGTCAAACAATGAACAAAAATAAATAAATATTGATGGTAACTTTTTGAAAGAAGTGGTAATTTTCTAGTAACCAAAAAAGGTATTCATGGAGAAATGGAAAATTTGCATGGTGTAGAACTGATAGATATGTAAATTATTTATTTTTAAAAAATGTATATTCATTGTATGTTTAATTCTCTTGAATTTTTCATGAATTTATTTATTTAAATTTTGTCTCCTTTAGAGGAAATCTTTATTGCGCTCTACACTATAGCACAAATCATTATTGTATTTCAAAAATGGAAATAAGAAAAGTTGGAAATAAAATTTAATTCATTCAGACGCCATTCTATAATAATATAATAATGAAAGGTAAAACTTATTTGCACCGGGTGTATACACCAAATCAATACATACATGTCATGTGTTTAAATTATTTATAGTTTCATTTTATTTAACCATAATTAATTAACATGTATTTTATTTCATTAAATCACGTAATAATGAAAATTGTATTAATTTAATGTATACACCCGATGCGGGTGAGTTTTTTCCATGATAGATACTTCAGACTTGGAAAGGATCACAATGTACTTCAATATCACCATACCAGAAATTAATAAAATTAAAATAATGATCATAAGGAAGTAAAAAAAATAAATTAATTAAAACTTTTAACAAAGATGATGCTCTATTTTCTTGTGGAAAGTAAAAGGGCAATGCCTGTGAGCTAAAAGTTAATTGCAACTTGGAAGTAAATATTCCGAAAGAAAAATATTGTATTCCTAAATGACACCATACAAAAATTATATTTGTTTTATGGTAAATAATTATCGGATTATCAGTTTTTAATGGGTTGAGATTTTTTCTTAAAGAGTTAATCGATGATCTAATAGAAAATAAAGAAATTATATTTATACATATTCGGTATATAAAATTATTGACTTAGGATTTAGTTTTATACTTTTATTTCTAGTTGTCTCAAAATCTCAATTATTCTCAAGATGCAATTTGTCAACTCATGTGCATGGTTCATTTTTATGTTGTAATTTTTCATACAAATATGAAAATCTCACTAGTTATAAACATAAAGATTACAATTTGTCAATGCAAGTTATCAAATCCCCTATATTATCAAAAGATTGTGTTTACATCTAAAGTAGAAAAGACAACCTGTCTGGATTGACTTATTTTAAAAGTGTTTTTTTGAGTTAAAATAGCTTTTAAGTATTATTTTTAGAGAGTTTGGGTAAGTGAAGAAAGTGCTTTAAAATATTTAATTTTAAGCTAAAATGTTGAAAATAAGTCAAAATTTATAAATTAAGAATTTTAACTTATGACTTTTGATTTATAGATTAAAAATAAAAAGTCAATCCAAACAGTAATTAAGGTTTCATCCTAATTCTGGTCCAGCAGCTCGATCTATGGCTAGAAATGGAAAAAATAAAAATTAGACTACATAAATCATAGATAATTACAATTATCAGCACTAAATTAGAGAATGGCCTCCATCACCATCCAACATTGAAGACATTTATGACCTTACGTTACAAAGCAACTTCTCTTTTCAACATTGTTATATTATGCAAAGAACTTTCTTCACACAGTTTTTTTAAATAAAGAATGAAAATAAAATTACCAACCTAACGGATTAGAGCTCAAACAAAAATTCTTTTTTGATCATGGTTGACTATAGCAAGAATTTAGTATATTTTATCGTTAGTTTTCTATTGCCTAAAAGAATTTACATTGTAAATGATTTGTCCTTGACAAATTTCATATGTGGTTATTTCATTTCGTAGAGGACATTTCTTGTACAAAGAGGAAATCTACATCCTCCATGTATTTGAAAAAAAAAAAAAAAAACACCCAACATTCGCTCATGGGCAAGATTGACTTATATAAAACAGTACAAACATAAAGGACACAATCAAAGACATTAACAACCTATGTATCACAAGAGCGGCTTAAGCCTAAAGCCACTAAAACAATGACTTTAGGACCCCAAAATAAGACTTCTAGATATTTATGGTTAATCTTTTATTAATTATTATGCATATATTTTTTAAATTTTTTTATTTTTTAAAAATATGATTAATTTAGTTATAAACAAAAATTGTAGGCAATCAAAATTTGTAGTTCGTTTCTACTTTTTAATTCGTGTAATTCATCTCAATTTAAATCAGTCATGCTTTAATATTGACTTTATAAGACTGTGTTCAATTCTTTGAGAGGTCTTTTTAGACATTTCAAGCTCAAAACTAATTAGATTATCTTTAATAATTAAATATAAAAAGACATTCTACTTTGAATGTCTTCTAAAGCATAACAATCCCTATAATGGTGATGATTTAAATCTATTTTTTGTAATTAAATGTATTGTGAAATATTATACAAGCAAAAAATGAAAATTTATTTGGTATACTCAAAGTCTAATTCTATTTTTAAAAACTTCTAGAATAATTTTTATAGTTTGTATAACAATTAATTCAATTGAAAAAAAATTTCAACACTATAATCAATAAGAACTTATCTAAAATATAAACATTTGTTGTATTATGTAACATACAATAATTTATAAATATCTATTCATGTCTTATGAAACAATACAAGAAATATTATACTGTGAATTGAAATAAAGAAGAAGTTATTTATCAAATCATATTTAGCTACTATATATTTTAAAAAGTTATGAGAATAAATATATATAAAAAAAATTATTAAATAAACATAAGATCTCTTTTATAAATTTTGTGGTTTTACGATATCTGTTATATTGCTACATTATATTGCTAAATCAATGTCATCATGTCCATGTGGTAGTAGTCCTTTCCCTTATAAATATTTACTCTTTATATGACTGAATGATAACATCTGAATTGGATTGCTTTCTGTTTACAATGGTAGGAAGTTTAAGTGTTTAGTCATGCTATTTGCATTGTTAGCTGATGTTGTCTAGCTTTGGGATCTAATTTTGCTAACCTTAGTCAAAATGCTGTTAGAATTTCACTGTGCCATCTTTATTTTAATACATGCTAGGGATCTTTCTCTTTCTTTAATTCTTGATGCATAAATAAATGCTAGTGGTAATTTGTATCTTGGTTTGGACCCTTGAGTTGTCTTTATTCTTTTTGTAGCATTCTAAATTTGAACAGTAGCACATGTTTGGAGTTTTGCGTATCTTGGCATTAAATTCAACGAGTCATTGCTTATATTCTTTTCTTTTCTTTTCTTTTTTGCATATGAAATCTACCACTCGGGTCCTCACGGACTCTATTTTTGCATCTCGAGAGAGTCATAAAGGCTCAAATTTCTTTTTTTGAGTCAGCCAGCTATAAAAGTCGACGAACAGATCCCGAAGTCGAAAGAAGCAGCAGATCGAGAAAATTGAAAATTTGGGCCAAAGGCCCACCCTTTATTTCAATGATTGTATTTTGTTATTTATTGGGCCTAAGCCCATTTAGTCGATATTATTATTCTTTGTTAGATTTCTAGGATAGGTGAAAGAATTGGGCCTAAGGCCCAAAGATAAAAAATAATAATATTTCTTTTATGTTAGTTTAGGACAGGTGCAGGTGATTTAAGTGGGCCAAAGGCCCAAAATGAAAATGGGCCCAAATACTGGCTCAAACGGACAGGAAAATCAGATTTGGGCCCAAATCTCTTTCCCTCCTTTCTTTGTTGTGTTTATTTACTCGTCATTATCTGCTATTAATCTTAAAGTCAAAAGAAATTCAAATCCCCGAAAGGCACCTATTTTGATTTAACAATTTAACTAAATCGATCTTTTAAATGAACTTAAAGAATAATTTTGAGAAATATCTCACTTAGATACTAGTGCTATATTCTCCTCTTTTTCCCTTTAAAATGGTTCTAATTATAAAAATTGCTCAATTCAAAACTAAGTTAAATCATTTTTAGCCAAGTAATTAATTGTCGGATAACCGCGTTTTAGCGGGCATTTCGGGTGCTTTAAAACCCTTCCCGAAATGCTAATAAGAACCTCGAACCCCCTTTAAATATTTTTCATTGGATTTTCTGTTTTAATTTATTGAAAATCAGTTTTCTTAATTTTCTCTAAAAATTAAGTGGCGACTCTTAAACCAGTCTTAATACATATTTTCTTAATAAAACAATGATTTCACATTTTTTTCAAATACAAAAATTGACCTACAAATTTATATTTGAAAAGAAAAACAAAATCTACCATTTTATATCTACATAATTTTTTGCAATAATACCAATGGAGTGATGAAATATCAGGAAATATGAACATGATCATATTATTACAAATGATGTTGATAAAAAAAATGGCTCAATAAATATAGTACAGTACTACTACTCATGTTCAATTTTACTTTTGTATTGAACTAAAGTTCAATCAATAAATATTGTAGAGTAGTTTTTTTTAAAAGAATAACTTTGTGATAGTGTATTATACTTTTGTTATGAACGTTTGATTATTTGGTAAGATTGAATAAAAAATTATGATAAATTTTACAACTTATAAATTTTTTATGTTTATGAGCAAAAAATACAACTTAAAAATTTAAATTACACCTCAATTAAAACTTCAAAATTATACCTGTAAAAATAAATAATTAAAAGAATTCTTTATATCACAAAAAATAAAATAAAAACTTAAAATAAGCCCAACCAAAAACCCTAAAGACAGGGAAGAGAGTTATGAAGCCGTCGAAGAAGAATACAAAGCAGATGGATGTTGATTGGGTCAGTTCTTTCACCCTTACTGCTATTAATTAAATTTTGCACTAAATTGAAAAAAAAAATCATGTGATATCCTGAATTTCTTAATTTTTATGTGACATAGTTTAAAATTGTGAAGTTTAACTAATAATTCCCCCCCAAGACAGAAACCTTAGAAGACGAGAAATTTACTGAATTATAATTTTCAACTTCTTAATAGAATAAACGATTACTTATGAGTTTATGAAGAAAGTTGAAATTACTAAGGGATCGTTTGATAGTTAAGAAATAAGTTATTTATGTATTAATTTTTATATGATTTTATATTTGATAGTTAGATAGGAAATAAATTATTTATGAATAAAATTATATAAAGTTCTATTGACAATTTAAAAAGGAAAAACTACCTAATTAACCACACATACATCACTACCATATATACTATATTTACCTCTAGTTTAAAATAATTACACATATTACTACTTTTAATATTTATATTATATATTTTAAAAAATTTATTAAGATACACAAATCCCTTAAATATGGCATTGGATAATTATCTTAAATTTAAAATTGAATAATTATCTTTTTATGAGGAAACATCTAAATCATGCCAAAAATGATCAAAATTTTCAGAAATTTCTTCGTTGCCGACCGCACCCTAAGGATGGTGTACTTTCCTACTATTGCTCTTCTTTATCGTCAATTCAATTAGTTGAGTCTGTACAAAAACTTGATTGTCCTTCAGACTTTAAATCATGGCATGTCAAAATCTATTGTTGTTTCAATGGCTTGTCTATTATGAGAGTTAGTAATTATGGTTCTAGAGATATATTTTTACTATCGAACCCCTTCACAAGAGAATCAATAGTACTTCCCAATCCAGAATCTCCACCAAAGGGACTTTTAACATACGGAATGTGTTATGACTTAACTACTGATGACTATAAGATCCTTAAGATTGATGTGGACATATATGATCTTAGTAAATTATATTCTAGTGAACTTCTCTCACTTAAAAAAGGCTCGTAGAGTAAAATTGATGAATATTCCAGTGGCATTTGCTATTTGTTGAATGGTGGGAGCTGTTTGGCCTTTGTACATGGAGCATTTCATTGGCTCAGTTTTTCAGAAAAGTATTTTATGATTTCATTTAATAATTCAAATGAGGTGTATGAAGAGATACCATTGCATGAGGAAATGCATTTGGGAATAAGTCGCCTTATGTTTAATGTTTCAGTATTAGAAGGAATGCTTTGTTTTTTCTCTTCTGTTTTTCAGAGGTGGGGTAATTTTAAATTATGGCTAATGAAAGACTATGGCGTCAGCCGTCAAGGCATCTTGGACCGAATTTATTACTATACAAGATACTGGACTTTTTTTAACCATACCCAAAAATGGTGAAGCTCTACTCCGGTGCATAGACGGTGAAAGTTGGGTCGTATTCATGACATCAAATGGACAAATTGGACTATGGCCTCTACGTTTTATGAATAAGGGTGGTTTCATTTCAACGGAAAGCTTGATCTCTTCAAAATTACTTATGTAGTATTTGCTTATGTATGAGATGCGTATATATATATTTGGAGACACATTTTTCTTTTTCAAAAATCATGTTCTTTGAGTTGAGTAAATCCTAAGGTAACATTTAACACCTGGTGTTCAATTGAACTACCAGAACCTTATTGAACTATAAAAATGGACTATTATTTCACATGTTTTCTTGAAAAGTGATTATGTTGCCTTCATATTAGATATTTTACCATATACTCATATAATTAAAATTTCATCGCAACTCATAAATACAATAATTGTGTTGTATCATTTAATAAAATAAATTGAAAATTTGAATTTTGGTTTGAATAGTTGGATTGATAAGATTGGAAAACAAGTTTCGAATATCAACAAAAGTAATAGTATCATAGGTAAAAAGTTTTAATATGGAGCTTAGAATCTAAATGATGTGAAACAAGACTGGATAGATTAAAGTGCTGGTCGAAAACTAGGCTTACAAAATGTGTTGGAAATAATAATTCAAAGTTGGAGTAAGAATCATAAGTTGTTTAGGATTTGTTATTTATGGTATTTACTTATTTATGTTTAATTAGGATTTGTTAGTTAGAGGAGTTCCTAGTCCTAGTTTAATTTGGTTTTTACCTTTATAAATAGAGATGTTACTATTTATTTTCAACATACAGAAAATATAGAACAATATACAGAAAACATAAATATATATAGAATAGATAGAAGTTGAAGTAAGATTCAAAAAAATTTGAGTTTATAAATAAAATATTGTCCTTCAAAATCTATCTTTAACACAGTATTAGAATTTCGATATATTTTTGTCAAAGAATATGGACTATTAAAATATAGGAGTATTTTGGACCTTTGTGAAATATAAGAGACCATTTTAAGTCTAAAGCTAAAGATATGGGATTATATTGATCCCTAAGGTTATATATTCTGCTTGTGTTTTATCGTCTCTAACTACGATTTTTTAATGGCAGGGAAGAGGGTTGTTGTGAAGCCGTCGAAGAAGAATACAAAGTAGATTGGATTAGTTCTTTCACCCTTGCTGCTATTAACTTTTGCATTATTTTAGATATCCTGAATTTCCTAATTTTTACCGGACATAGTTTAAGATTGTGAAGTTTAACGGACTAGGATAAATAACACAAATCTCACTAAACATATCTTTTTGTGAGTTTTTCAAATTATTATTCGTGCCAGATTTCCATCTCATATACATGTATCTAGTGCGTCCCCATGTATCTCAAATACATAGGATCAAACTTAATTAAGTATAATTTTATTCTAGATACATTATATCTAAGTGGATTCACAATTTATTTAACTCTCTCCCTTGCCTCTCTCCTTTCTCCCTCTCTTGCTCATCTCTCTCCTTATATATTTATATTTCAAAGTGTATCTCTTTTTTTTTAATCAATTGCCCGGATAGAGTGTGTAGTATTAGCAAAAAAAAAAAAAAGGAGAAGAGGGGGGCTAGAACTGACCTCTGATTAGTCACAAAAAACTAGAAGGCTTATAAAATCTACTATAGAGCCTTCTGGAAATTTATGAAAAAGAAAATAACTAGCTTACAAAGAAATTTGCTCTATCATATTTGATCCGAATACTAGGCAATTGCCATTTGTCCAGTAGAAAGAGACCTTTAGCTTGTCTAGGGAGATTGGAATGTATTTGATATCTTAGATATGTGTATCTAGTGTGATTCACATGTATTTGGGATACATGTGTCTCTCGCATGCCAGGCTCTCTCGCTCGCCTTCCTCCCATCACATTCGGCTCCTTCATGTCTCGATCGCCTTCCTCCCATCACATTCGGCAAAAATACATATATTTAGATATATCTAATTTGAAATTGATACGAAATTATTAATTAGTGAGATAATGTGTAATTATTTCAAACTAGAGAGAGAATAAGTAAATATGACAGGAATATTTGTATAATTATACATTTTTTTTAGTAACTTATCCATGCATAACTCTAACTAGCTTCCTCCCATAACTCCTAAAAAAATTTAATCAAATTTTATTTATCCAGGACTAGAGATATTCTGTGTCCTTCAACTAAGTTATAAATAATAGTAATAGTAGTACTTACTAGTAAAGCAAAATCACTTAGATCAATGCAAAACTCTACTATCAACTAGTATTCCAACACTCGTAGCAATCGTTGGTCTTCTCGACCAAATCAAGGTATGGTGTACATGTTGTACTTAAAAACTTTTTGCTCTCTATGTACCTTTTTTTTTTCATATTTGATCTTGCATTTTTTGAAAATATTAACACCTTCACTTGCCTGTCTTATCTAGGAAATGGATATTCACTTACCAGAGGAAATAATTATGGACATACTTAGCAGGTTACCTATGTAGTCTCTTCTTCTATTCAAATGTATTTCAAAATCTTAGAAAAAATTAATCTCCAAGCCTTATTTTACTAGGAAACATCTAAATCATGCCAAAAATGATCAAAATTTTCAGAAATTTCTTAGTTGCCAACCATACCCTAAGGATGGTGTACTTTCCTACTATTGCTCTTCTTTATCGTCAACTCAACTAGTTGAGTCTGTAAAAAAACTTGATTGCCCATCAAACTTTAAACCACGGCATGTCAAAATCTATTGTTGTTTTGATGGCTTGTCTATTATGGGGGTTAGTAATTATAATAAAAGAGATATTGTATTTTTTCTATGGAACCCCTTCACAAGAGAATCAATACTACTTTTCAATCCAAAATTTCCACCAAAGAGAAATTTTGTATGTGGAATGGGATATGACTCAACTACAAATGACTATAAGGTCCTTAAGATTGGTTTGGACGGAAATTATGATTGTAGCGTATCTATTGAACTTCTCTCACTAAAAAAAGATCCTGGAGTAAAATTGATGAATATTCCAGTGGCATTTTCTATAAGTTTAATGGTGGGAGATGTTAGGCCTTTGTACATGGAGCATTTCATTGGTTCGGTTTTTCAGAAAAGTATTTTATAATTTCATTTAGTATTTCGAATGAGATGTATGGAGAGATACCATTTCCTGAGCAAATGCATTTGGGAGTACGTATGTGCCTTATATGTTTGATGTTTCAGTATTGGAAGGAATGCTTTGTATTTTCTGTAATGATATTCACAGGTGGGGAAAATTTAAGTTATGGCAAATGAAAGATTATGGCGTCGAGGCATCTTGGACCGAATTGATTACTATACTAGATACTGGACATTTTTTAACCGTACCAAAAAATGGTGAAGTTCTGCTCCGCTCCATAAACGGTGAAAGTTGGGTCGTATTCATGACATCAAATGGACCGGTTGGATTATAGCCTCAAAATTGTACGGCTATGGGTGACTTCATTTCAACGGAATGCTTGATCTCTCCAAAATTACTTATATAGTATTT
>JAJOOO010033080.1:0-13897 GCA_029582685.1 Solanum piurae
ATTAAAATCTCATGATTTAGGGTCTAAACGACGTATCTTAGGGGTTAAACGAAATAGGAAAAGACCAAAAAAAACCCTGAATTAACTGCTGTCGGACCAATCGACGGATTGGACCTACGGTCCGTCGATCAATCGACGGTCCGTCGATGTGGTCCGTCGATCGAGTCTACCCGACAGGGCTTCACTAAAACGATCATAACTTTTTACTCGAAGGTCGGAATTAAGCAAGCTCGACGGCGTTGGAAAGATAATTCAATTATCTATCATATCATAGTTCATGGGACACACAATTCATTTTGTACTAAAAGTTATGACCATCTGAAGTTGACCCATTAACAATTTTCAGCTAACTGGCTATTGACTCTCATCTACGGTCAGCCCTACCGACCGTGGATCGACTGACGGTCCGTATTGGTCAACCGTCGTTTGCGTCAGAGGCTGGGTATAGGGGGTCTTGATCCACGGACACAGACCACAGACCGTGGTCTGATCTACGGACCGTAGGTCTGTCCGTGGGTCGAAACTTAGTCGATTTTTCTGAGCTGGTTTCTGGGGAAGTTTTCTGTCACGAACCACGGACCTGCAGGACGGACCGTGAGTCCATCTACGGTCCGTGGATGGTGTCCTTGAGTGCCACCTGTAACACTAATAATAAAAAAAAATCTTTATTTTCGGATACGGGGTGTTACATCAAAGATAGTTTCACCTTCCTTCATACAAAAATTCTCGTATTGAGTCGTAAGCATATCGACCTTAGACTCTTTTACTCGTTGTGTTCCCTCATGGACTGTTTGGAGACAGTCCCATATCTCTTTGGTTGATTCACAGGCAGAAATTTTGTTGTACTCATCGGATCTAATCCCACACACCAGAATCTTTTTAACTTTGTAGTTCTTTTCAATCTTCTTCATGTCTGCTTCATTGTACTCTTTTCTGGTTTTGACAACTGTAGTGGTAAGCTCCCCATCCTTCACTTCCTTTGTAGGAATATATGGTCCATTAAGAATGATGTCCCACAGCTCAGTGTCATCAACGTTGATGTAATCATGCATTTGATTCTTCCACCAGCCATAGTATTGACCATTAAAACGCGGTGGCCTAGTAGAAGACTGACCTTCTTCCATATTAGGTGGAGCAGTCATTCCTTCTGGATCTTTTCTTTTCTTGGTGTTAACCAAATCGAAAAGTACTGCTCTGATACCACTTGTTGGAATGTATGCGTCCACCAGTGTCAATGAGACCAGGTCCTCATCACAGTTGAAACTAAAACACTAAAGAACAAGTGCTGAAAAGTAAAGATTGACAAGAGAGTTTATGTGGAAACCTCCTTGCTCAAGGGAGTAAAACCACGACCTGGCCTGCCAGGACTTTTAGAACTGCTTTTCACTAATCTTCACAAGCAAAAGTAAAAGCCAGTTACAAACCGAGATTAGCCAGCTAATCCCAACTCTAAACAATACCTCTTATTACTTAGATGAGCCAGAGCAGATATAACACTTCCCACTAAGCTATCACCCCTAGATAACTTAGACTTTGCTAAGTGGATACCACACCGCCCACTAAATCAACTAGCTCCTAGATGATTTAGACTTTAGAGTAAGAAACTAAGTTACCCTTAACCTAGTTCTTACAATGATTCACACAAGTTGAAACGTTTCTTATCACAACGAAACGAATCCTACAATGTAAGCACAATTACAAGCAAACAAAATACAGCTGGTACAGAAAGCAATAGAAGCACTTCTATCAGGTCCCTTGCTATTCTTGAAGCTTGGAAATCTCTCTATTTGAATGAATGAATAATTTTGTTGTTTGTAATTTGAATATATTAGACAAGAAGAATTATTGTCCAAAGTACAAGCAACCTCCTCGCTTTTGATTGGTGAAGTACTTTGCAGCTTCACCAACTTTCTGACGCGGACAACTTTTACAGTTGTCTAGCACTTTGACCATTGGACGAGTTTTCATACTCTGCAGAGGACCAGGTCCCTGCACTTGTGAGGAGATCATCAAAACATCTAGGAGCATAAGCACTTATCACCCTAGTAACAAGCCGCTACATTACTAGTTTCTACTCAACTTTTACTAGCTACCAAACGACCCGTAAATAGGGGCAACAAAAGTTGGGGGTAAATGATCCTTTTCACCTTTGCACCCGTAATCTAAACCCGACCCTTTAAATTCATGACTATTACAGTAGTTCAAAGAGAAAAACCGACAACTCTCTCTTCATCCACAGCTCAAAAAATCTCCCCATTAATCTTCGTTTTCGATCTTTTCAGTCTTCTCTAATCAGCCATGGGCTCTGGTAATTTACTCTCCCTACTTCGCTAATTTTTTTTGTTAATGAATGTTAATGTATGTGTATTTTCAAATTTTTTTTGAAGATGCAGATATGGAGGACTATGGATTCGAGTATTCAGACGAGGAGCCTGAAGAGCAGGATGTTGATATTGAGAACCAATACTACAACTCCAAAGGTTTTGAAATTTTGAATGTTGTAATTATGCTGATAAGTTTTATGCTTTTGTTTTAAATTTTGCTTCCTCTACTTGGATTACAAAAAATCAGGAGAACTGCATTAGTTACTTCTCTTCGGAAAAAACTTTGCAAACAAACAAAATTTGCAAAAATTGGAAACAATTTTTGCATTAAATTTTTCACACATTAACTTAAGGAAAACAATTGAGGTGTTGAATATGCATAATGTATGTGTATATTTATAGTGTAGTATTTGATAATTTAAGTTTGATTACTAAGTTAGATGACATTTTGATTGTTCCAGTTGGGAAACAGGAACAGAAGTCTTAATTTGTTAACTTGGCTAATTTGTTAGATCATAGAGGAAAGTAATTTTAGGAATATCTGTTAAGAAAGAACAGTTGTTGCTTGAGAAAATTTGGAAGACTTGAAATTGGAAATTACTAAGAAAAGGTGATTAAGTCAAAATCTTCTTTTGATTTGAATTAGGGACAAAAATTAATACTAAATTGTTAAAGAGAATAAGATAATTTGGATAGTTACATTTAGAGTTTTGTAATACGATTTTAATGCTCCATCTTCCTTCTTTCTGTTTTTGGGATAACCATGGGGCTTATGGTTCTCAACACACTTCATTGATCACTTTGGGTCTTGGCTACACTTTTGGTTGAGCACCAAATTGCTAATTATCATTTCCAAGGTGACAGAAGAAAATCTTGTGGTCTGCTACGAGACGAGCAATCACGCTGCATTGTTGAGTTTTACCTGTAAACTATATTAACAGAGGTGAATATTGGGTTGAAATTTTAAGGTTAGAGCACATTGATCCCTTCTTTTTCGTTAAAGCTTAACACTCTTAAAGGGGCATTTGATTTGGTCAATCTATTATGTTTGGATTCTGAATCGGCTGCATGATATGGCTTCAATTCAAAGATTTTTCTGCGCTTTTGGGAGTGTAAACTGGACATATAGAGGAGAAATGTAGGCCGCTAATTATGTTCATTTGTAAAAGGAACTTCAGGGAAGAAGGAAAGAAGGCATATTAGCTCAGTAGATTTTAGACATTGCAGGGTCCTGAATCCTGATAGTTAATTTTCTCTTCTTTTAACTTTCTTTTGATGGATTTTTTAATCACCTGTATCATTGAGTTACGTATGGGAGTAGTGCTTTAATTTATAGGACATAAGTTTGGGAAGTTAGTTATCAAAGAAAAAAGGCAAGTCTGCTCTTTGTCCTCTGGAATTTTATCCCTCGTGATTTTGTTCTCAGGGAAAGGCTTCCATAGATTTATTTAGTGTTGGAAGGTTGAAAAAGGAGCATCCATACCTTATCTTATATAAGTTCTAGGATTGTATTGGTCGAATTTTGGCACAGCAAGGTTAGGGAAAGCCATAAGTTTATCTATTAGAGTCAAGTCGGTCATAAGGTTGTCTATTAGAGCCAAGTTGGTCATAAGGTTGTCTATTAGTTCCAAGTCGGTCATAAGGTTGTCTATTAGAGCCAAGTCGGTTTATAGTTGCCGAGATTTTCGATTTTCTTTAGTTTTCAAACAATGTTAGAGAAAGTGAGGATTGTAGCAGTGATGTTTCTCTCACTTGACTCACCTGTCTTTTTCTGTGTGACACGCCTGTGAAGTGTGATGCTCTATGTGTAAGAGATCTTTTGCATAATACAATTATTTCCCAAAGATTTTGTATGAATGTGATGACAGTCGCGAGGGAAGAACTTGCCAACATAGAAGTTACCCAGATATTAAATAATCTGAAAAAGTAAACTGTACCAGTAGCAGCAACAGATACTCCTGTAAAGAACTCCTTGGTTGTAAGGGAGTAATAGATTATGCTATATGCTATGTAATGGTGTTGATTTTATCTACCGAGTTCCAAACCGTGCAACAGCTGATCCTTGGGAATTCCTCAGTTGTCAAAACAATATTACTCCCTGGTTATAAGGTAGTTATAAGTCATGCTATATCCTATGTAGTGGCATTGACTTTATCTACTGAGCTTCGAATCGCAGCTGCTACTCGGAATTTCTTTGCTATAAAAAAAGGGTATTGACTTTAACTCAACTATGTGGATATTCTATATATGCATCTTAAGCTACTTATCTTGGACTAATATCTCTTATCTTTTTTTTCTTCTCTTTGGAATGGTTTCCTACTAATATTTTGTGATTATGTCATTCATAGGCTTTGCTGAAACAGACCCAGAGGTAGCACTTGAGGGTTTTGCTGAAGTAGTTCGTATGGAACCTGAGAAGGCTGATTGGTAAGAAATTGATAGTAATAAAAATTTTGTACAGTATGGTAGTTGTTAAACTGATCAGCTAACTCCCTTGTGTGTTTGTTTAAGAGGATAGATGACTGTGTATTTGTGAGATTTATGAGGCCGGAGACTGATGTGATAGATCTGTCCATTCAAAGTTCAGGGTCATTAAGAACTGCATGTTCTCATTGCAGTTAATTTTCTGTCTCAAGTAAACTACTACAACCTTGTATTAATTTACATGCAGCCTGAGAAACAAGCTGAGGATGAATTATGAGAAACTGCAAGTAGAGATAGATTGTGTTTTCTTCATTATGCAAATGCTTGTATGGAACATGTGGGAGAAGATCCTGATAGTTTATTGAACTTTATCATTCTTACAAGCCTGTGGAAAAAAATGTTAACCTTCCAAGTGCAGATAATTGTTTGACAAGAACTGGAAATGTTTGTCAGGTTACTCCCTTTGGGTCTCTCACTCCTATTTGGTTTACATGTGTGATTTAAAAAATTTCAGAAACTTTTGCTCTGAGCTCTTAGGGTGAGACCTCTAGTTCATTGTCAGATCTGATATGTTTGGTCTTTTTGTGCTTTTTATGTTGTTTCGTGAATTTGGTAACTTGATATTAATCATTGAGAATACTTGTGTTCACTTCATAATTGTAATCCAAAAGGTTTCTTACTATTTCCCGCATTTGCTTCTTGTTCATGTGATTTGATGCTTCTTAGAAAACTTCGTAATTGTATGGCTAAAAGTTGTGGTGCTATTTCACACCTTTGCTTCTTGTTTTATGTAATTTGATGCTTTGTAAGCAAAGGTCTCTTGCAAGTTTTAAAATTCACTGAAATAGGCTGTGTGTGACACTTACCAACTGTTCTTATTGTTTTTCAGGGGATTTAAAGCCTTAAAGCAAACTGTTAAGCTTTACTATAAGCTAGGGAAGTACAAGGAAATGATGGATGCTTACAGAGAAATGCTAACCTACATCAAGTCAGCAGTGACAAGAAATTATAGTGAAAAGTGTATAAACAATATCATGGATTTCGTCTCAGGATCAGCTAGTCAGAACTTTGATCTCCTACAAGAGTTCTACCAGACAACATTGAAAGCCCTTGAAGAGGCAAAAAACGAGGTCAGAACAATATTCCTTCTTGAGGGTATAGTAGGCTGGCTTTGAAGGTTCTAGAGTTCATGTTCTTGTCAAGGGCCTCATGGTCACCTTCTTTTCACAGAGGTTGTGGTTCAAGACAAATCTAAAACTTTGCAAAATATGGTTTGACATTGGGGAGTATGGACGAATGAATAAGGTATTATTCTTTTTCGGATTAGCATCTGTTGTTGTAGTGCCAGTGTATAAGTTTTCCTACCAATAACTTGGCGTTCAATTAGATTTTGAAACAACTCCACAAATCTTGTCAAAAAGAAGACGGTACTGATGACCAGAAGAAAGGTACACAATTGTTGGAGGTATATGCAATAGAGATCCAAATGTACACGGAAACGAAAAATAACAAAAAACTGAAGGTATGTTATTAGCTTTTCTCCTGTTTGTTTGATATCGTACTGGGTTTTGTGCACCATTAGGTGAATCTTTGCAGCTGATATGACCAAATAAATCATCTCTATATTTAATGCCAGGTGATGTTTACCATTCCAAGTTACTCCCTGGTTCTATGTTTTACTTTTACCCCAAGTTACTCCCTATTTTAAATCTTTTCCCACTACGAAACCTGAAGTTGTTAAACTTCATCAATAAGGCAGTGAATGATGTGTATCAAAAGTAAAGAAAAGCTGATCAAACTTCCACAAAAGATGTGAGACTTCCAATATTTATATAATTTTATATAGAGGGTGAATATAATTGTGTAGAGGGTAAATTAATACCCTAATATCCAAAGATGAACTCCCGCCTTAAGTTCTATTCCATTTAAGCATCCGTCAACTTGGAGTTCCAAGTCTTATTGGAGATTTATATCTTCTCTCGGAAGCTTCAAGCTTATTTCTTTCATCTTATCTTTTGGTATACCCTTGTTCTTTATTTAGTCATTTTTTATTTTGATTCTGAATATGTCCGGAAGATCTGTTTGATCTTCTAATTTATTCATTAAGAAGGATCCATAGATGCTGGAACGACATACTTACATGTCCTTGAATTGCTGTTCTCTCCATCACTAATTGCTGCTTACTGAGATTCTTGAAAAAACATGTATTTTATCTTCAGGAACTATACACTAAAGCACTTTCAGTCAAGTCAGCAATCCCTCACCCTAGAATAATGGGAATAATTCGTGAATGTGGAGGAAAAATGCATATGGCAGAGTGGCAGTGGGCAGAGGCAGCTACAGACTTCTTTGAAGCTTTCAAGAACTATGATGAAGCTGGGAATCAGAGGCGCATTCAGTGTCTAAAGTACGTGTGCGGTTCATCGTGTGCTTGTTTTGTTTGCCGTCTTCCTTATTTTGGAATTTTCTTCTGGGGTAGAACAGATGGGAAGAGTACAGTTGGAAAGAAATAACATCTTGTACACTGCAAAAGTTACTAGATCAATCTACATGGTATTTTACTAAGTCTCATGAAGATGATATTTAAAACAAAAATATTTAAGGTCATCGCTTTTGCTGCTTCAGACGCAGGCACTTGAATGCATGCTGAGTACAGCTTCATATGTGATTTCGTTGACATTTTCTGTTTAAGGGGGTATGTGTCAGAATTGCTTAGTTGTATGTTTAACATAATATTTATCTCTTTTCACTTTAGTTGTAATGGTTCCTAGGCAATTGTTTTGCTGATTCACCTTCATTTCTCTCTCCTGCACACCGCAGAAGAAACATTGCTCTGCCTGATATTGTGGTCACTTGGTTCCATCTTACAGGTACTTGGTTCTGGCAAATATGCTGATGGAGTCTGAGGTTAACCCCTTTGATGGCCAAGAAGCAAAACCGTGAGCAGTTTAAGAGTTCTAATTTATTAAGGAGATTAGGACCGGTACTCTTTATCAGTTCTGTGGTTAGAGTCACTGGACCAAGTAATGCACATCAACTTAATTGCATTGGTGTTGGTGCTTGACTGTGTTTTATACTTTTCAGGTACAAAAATGACCCTGAGATACTGGCAATGACTAACCTTATAGCAGCATATCAACGAAATGAGATCTTAGAGTTTGAGAAAATTCTTAAGGTGCAACTATCAAAATATTGCCACTATAAGTCCGTCAATTCGTAGTTACTGTTGACTATCATTCTGAATGTGATTTCCTTGATATTTTTCAGAGTAATAGAAGAACAATAATGGATGATCCCTTCATCAGAAATTACATTGAAGATCTTTTAAGAAATGTCAGAACCCAAGTGCTGCTGAAGATCATTAAGCCTTACACAAGAATCCGGATTCCCTTCATTTCCAAGGTAAATAGGCTTGTTAGAGTTTGCTTTCTTGTTATGGAGTATTACATGAATTTCTTCCCCTAATATTGTTCGTAGCTTCTCAATCTTAAGGCGGAGTTTATCAATTATGTTTTTTGTTTTTCTTTGTGATTTGGGAGAGGTGTGTGGAAAGACTGAATCGTTCTCTATAACCGAGATAAACTCCTTTTTTATAACCAAGATTTTCCAACGGCTAGTTATGTATCATTCGAAGCTCTGTGGATAATGGGCCCGTCCCTCTACCCTGGACTTAAATACCAGATTTTTGTCTCCAGAACGACATGTGGTTAACCCATAAATCATGTGCTCTCTATCAATAAACTGTTTATAGATGGCATAATGGTGACATATCACTTTACCATATAACATATTTGAATTTGGAACATCCACATAATATCCAGACATATTCTCCATGGTTCTCATAAGTAATAGACTTCCTAATTGGTTTCTATTACTTAACATGCAGGAGCTTAATGTGCCAGAAAAAGACGTCGAGGAGTTATTGGTCTCACTCATCTTGGACAACCGTATCCATGGGCACATTGATCAAGTGAACCGGTTGCTAGAATGTGGAGATAGGTGAAACCCTGACCTCAACATTGTGATAATTTGGTTGTTTTTGGCTGAAACTATTTCTAATTTGTTTTCCATGCTTTTATTCATGCAGATTGAAAGGCATGAAGAAATACGCTGCCATCGACAAATGGAACACACAACTTAGGTCTTTGTACCAAACTATTGGCAACAGAGTATGTTGATAATACCTGGACATGAAAAAAGCTGTGTGATTATATTATGGACTCATTATTTAGCTCCTCTGTTCAACATGTAGATTTTTTGTACAAAATTCGATATTTCTCTCTGTTTAAGTAGCAAGAGCTTCTATCTGATTTATGTCTACTCTTTGTTTCTATACTGTGACAGAAACAGCATGCTGGGATAACTTTGTCTATCTCATCCCCGTACCAAACAACCCCAATTAGAGTGTGTTTGGTACTAATTTCTTCGAAAATAAGTGGGTTGGTTTGTTACGTATTTTATAGTATTTGGTAAGTTAAATATATTATTCAAAAACATTTATATATAATTTAGCAAAATATTATAGAGATGGAATAGAGTTGGATGAATGAGGAAGAGATATTGAATTACTTGGAATATCACATATAGAACACATTTTCCTTACTAGAAAAGTTATTTACTCATTTTTAAGAAACTTGTATTCTTAGGGATTATTTTCCAAAATATTTTAATCAATCAAATATGAAAAAATATGAATAATAGTTTCCTCAATACCAAACGCTAATACGTTGCTTGGTAATAAAATGAAAAAATAAATAAAAAATCTCTACATAGAATCTACCATAAGTTGTAACATATTTGGTTGGTTGTGTATTATTTTAATTTATGTAAAAAGTTGATAGAATAACTAATATAAAAATAACTAAATTCTACCTGACTAATACCTATATAACTAAACTATACATTATTAATACCTTATATAACTCTTACTGAAAACCAGACGACCTTCATTTAACCTTGTTTTAATTCATTTGGTGTACAATTAATTGGTTATACCACTATTTTTATGCTTTTACCAATAAATTGACCATTATTAACATAATAACTAGATATAAGAGTCTATATTATTTCAATTTATGTAGTACAAATATATTTAGAAGAGTCAATCAATTTTTTATATGAATTTTAAATATTTTAAATAGTTAATTATTATGTTTTATTATACTTTTTACGTAATTTACAAATAATATATGTTGTTGCATTTGTCCCAATTTAAATGATATAGGTGAAATTTCGAGAGTCATTCACCTTTTTATGATATGTTCTCAACTTTATTTGATACTTTACAACTATGATTATGCAAGGCTATGGATATAGACTCATCTCTATATATGCTTTAAAAAGAAGATTGTGAATGGTATTTAGACAAGAACTCCAATTGCTTTCTCTTCCGTTCTTTCACTAGGTATATGATTTTGGGAACCTTATTTCACTATCCTTGTTATGCCATTTTTACAATTATGCTAGTGCCCCTTACTTACTCAGTACATTCAACGTTTTGACGCATAATTTTCTCTGTACTGCATCTTTTTATGATGTAGATTCCGGCGTCCGTACTCAAACTCATGGTTAGTGAGGTTGCAGTAATTTCAGTCAGCAGTTGGTGAGTCCTCCTCATTCGACGACTTCCTGAATTAGTTGCAACTAACATTTTAATAGTTTCTTTGTTTATTTGGTTTGAGGTAACTAGTGGCCATGTCCTGGTAAACTTATTTCCTTCAGTAGAAATGTTAGAGGCTTACTTTAGACATAAGTTGTTTAGTCATCCTGGATTTATTTATTTCCTTATTAAAACTTATTAAGCATATGTTTCAACTTTTGCATTAGTTTTATATGATATGCTTTGATATTTTTGACCAAGGGTTAGCTTGGGATCACTAGTGGTTCTAAGTATTGTGTCTCAGTTGTGGTGTAGACTTGGGTCATGACATCAGCCCTGATGGAAAAACTAATGGACCATCACACCTATGAAAAACCATCAGCCCAACGTCAGTGTATAATAGAAGAGGTGAAAAGGAGAGTGCTAATGATGATCAACCTGACGGACCATCCACATGCGACGGGCCGCCAGGAGAACCGTCACAAATAGTTGACCAATGTACTTCATTGTCACGACCCAGATCATCGTGATTGGCACCCACACAAATCCTCTGGTGGGAGAACCACTACTACAACCCCAAACCAAGCAACTAAACCTAAAACTAAAGCATTTAAGTTACAGAACAAAGTTAAATAGCTAAAAAAACTGGAGTTTCCATAAACTTCCAAAAGATCTAACGACTAAACAATGCAGAAAATACACCTAGAACCTGAAAGTCAATGTACCAAAACTCTAACAAGATCCATAAGTCTAACAAGAAGGGTCATAACCCCAAACAAATGAGCTATCAACTAACTAGAAAAATCTAAGTCTGAAATGTGGACATAGACGAAAGGAGAACTCATGGCAGCCTGTAAGAACTGGCTCACCCTTGAATTCAATTGGCGATCACTGATCTTCTAAGCGAGGTCTGTCAATAGCCGCTTGAAGATTCCTTATACTCAACAAAGAAAGAGCAAGTGCAGTATCAGTATACAATGTACTGGTAGGATCACTCGACTATCCCACTAAGTGCAACACACATAAGACAATACAACAATAAAATCACATGCATATATCTAACATAAACAAGATTATAACATTTACGAACAAGATATAGTTTTACATTTCTCAAGATATATAATTATATCAAATCATTGGTTCTCTCATGGAACCCAAACTCAAATAGTTAGCATACCGGAACGTGGTATCCGATCCATTATTTATGTCGAAATGTGGCAACCGATCCCATATTTATGCCGGAATGTGTCAACCGATCCAAGTTAGTGTGTCGGAACGCAACACCCGATCCATTCAACAAGCCACAATCACAATCACAAAGTACATTCTCATAATCATACAATCAAGTCATGATTCATGGCATTCATCATTCATATATGCTCATTTACAATTAATGTGATTAACAATGCAACATTCGCATACATACATGTATCATAATGAAGCAAGAACGAACATACATCACACAATCATAGAATCACAACCATCACCTACCTCGAAACAAGCTTGAAACCCTAAGAAACTTGATCCTTCCCTTTCCGGATTCGTTCCTCTTGTTCTTGGTCTACAAACATCAATATAATATGGGAATCAATAAACAATCACTAATTACCCGGATTACTAACAATTCTAACAATCCTAGATCATACTCATGATCCCAATCTCCCAATTAGGACTGCTTTCATCATAAATTCTAGATACAAACCCTCCCCCAGCGATAATTACCCATTATATTACATTTTCTGGATTGAAAAATGGATTCGGGGAGTTAAAATCTTACCTTTAGCCTCAAGAATGGTGGAAAACTGTCAAGGAAAGACCTGGGTTCGTTCCTTAGCTCTCAAATTTGAAAATTGCATAGTAAAACATTTTTGGGATTTATTTACGACTTTAAGTCGTCTGGCCCGCCACAACGGTCCTCACCCCGCTACAGCGGCCCCGCCCTGGTGTCAGAAATCCCCGCCAAAGCGGCTTGCACGAAACAGTGAGCTATTTTAATAATTCCAATACCCTCATTTCACAACACGCCTTCAACCAACGACACTCAGAAACTACCCGTTCACGGTAAAATCAATTTCGGGAGTTCTACTCACCCGAATTCAATTCTGTAAAGTCGTACGGGTTCCTTAACGACTTATCTATCTACTCATGTGATCAAAATCATAATTAGATCACCCAATTGATACCATATTTCCCTAGACCTCATAGACTACGATTTCGTCCAAATCTGAACTAGGTTGAGAAATTCCAAGTTACTACAAAAAAGTTTTCCAACCCAAAAAAATTTCCCGTTGGCTTTTCTATAACGACGGAACTCGGTCGTTACATTCATGAAGAACCATGGTGAAAGCAACATACCATCACACAAGATATGGGCCGTTAGGTGTAATGTCGCACAGACTTTGACAGAACATCTTCCTGATCTGTTTTAAATTTAAATTTTCTGGAACTATAAATAGCATTTTAGGGTTTATTTTATTTTCTTGTTTTTAGGGAAAAACACAGTACGCTTGAACGAGTTTTTGAACGATAGTTTTCATTGTTCTTTGAAATCAAAGTTTGTGATTGCCTCTACTTTTGTAAGTAAATTCTTATTTAATGAATTCAGTCTTATTCTTTTCTTCAATTATCACGAATTACTAAGCCATACAACCAAGTATTGTGGAATCAATGACGACTTGACCTAAAGGGTTCTAACAAAATGAACTGTGCATTGTATTAGTTATTAAGTGTGGTCTTCCCCTTCCTCGCCCATTGCGGAGGTGTGAAGGTTTGAAGGTTTAATGTGCGTCTAGAGAGTAGAAACAATTCTCAACTTTTATTAGGTTCTTTTACCAAATCATTAGATATTAATACTAATAAGACAAAAAAATTGATATCAGCTATAAACTTTATCGCTAAATGTTTCATGGCTAATAAACTATTGTGCTAATTAATTGACAAATAGGACTAAAGACAAATTTTGTTGTTAAACTACAAAAGCTTATATGTGGCTAATTTTTTTATTAGTGATACAAAATAGAAAATGAACTTACCTTGAAATTAGGGAAAAGGCATAAGTACTTCCCTAAACTATGAACGAAATCTCATCAAACACTACTAAAAAATTGTCAAAAAACGACGGCCAAAAGCGACGGACTGCGTCGCTTTTTTGGTCAAAATCGACGGAAAAGCGACGCAGTCACTTCCGTCGCTTTTTAGCTCGACGCTTTCCAAAAAGCGACGGACTGCGTCGCTTTATTTTAATTTTTTTTTTTTAATTTCTAAAGGGCGACGCAGTCTGTCGCTTTTCTGGAAATTTTATTTTTAAAAACCAAAAAAGCGACGGACAAAACCACGCTGTCCGTCGCTTTTCTGGGTTTAAAAAAAAATTAAAACCCAAAAAAGTGACGGACTAAACTACGTTGTTCGTCGCTTTTTCTGCAATATTTTTGACAGTAGCAGCTCGCAGCTTCTGTTGCCCACCTGCAAATGCAATTCAATTCAATTCTACACTATTCAGCCCAATCAAACACACACAAATATAAACAATCTAAACAAAACATAAAACAAC
>JAJOOO010033081.1:0-22169 GCA_029582685.1 Solanum piurae
AACATTACATTATAGAACCCTTCACATTCCATCATCAACATTCATGAGTGTTTAGTGAGAACATGCTTTCAATCACAACAAATTTACATTCTATAAAATATAATCATTATATCATTGAAATCAGATGTATATCCTTCACATTATACATAATAAATAACCACCTCCACCTTTCAAGTGGATTAACATCTCTAGCAGAATTCTACTTCAACATGTAATTAGGTCAAACTTTCCCTTTCAAGGCCATGATCCAAAGTCACCAACACACCAACAATTTACTACAATTAAGGCATGTATGATGATATAATTCAGCAATCTAAATCAATCTACGAATAATCAATCAACATTCATTCATGATCAACAAACCCACTTAATAAGACACAATTTAGGAATTGAGAGAAATCATGGGTTCATAGATTATTTTCATCATAAATCATCAATTAAACACCAATACAATAATAATTTGACATTAGAAACCATTTAAAAACGTTTGATGAAAGAACCCATGAGATTGAGTAAAACCTAGGGTTTTTGAGAAACTTGAAACTTTGAAATGTATTTTGAAATTGACTCTAGAATGAAAGCTAACCCTAGATGAAGGATAACCATACCTTAATATATCAATTCCATGAAAACCTACTCAATTATCCTTCCTCTTCAATCCCTAAGTCTTCTTCTTCTCTTGGAGTTTAATGGAGTTCTATAGAGAAGATGTTTGGAGAGGGAGGGGTTTTGATTTGGGGAATTTGAATAATGAAATATAAAATAGTATTTTATTGTTTTAATACTCTTAAAATATCTTAATACACTTAAAATAATCATCCCCAAATTATTAGGACTTGGGGTGAATTTACCAATTCACCCACACAGTTGGTCGCAACTTGACAGTGAAACAAGTTCAATTGACGCCCTAGACCTACAGACTGTGATTCCATTCATAGACCGTCATGTTGGTCCGTGCTCTGGGGCTGGGGCAAGGTTTTGGAGGTGTTGACCTACGGAGGCCATCCACGGGGCGTGGATAGACCTACGGGTCGTGTACCCCATTCTTAGGTCATCAAAATTTTGGCATCTTTCATGGTTCTTTGGGGTCTTGTGGGTTAGACTAATGGTCCTCCTCAAGGACCCCTAGGGTGGTCCTTGGGAAGTCGTACCTTGATGTTTAACCCCTAAACCCTTCAACCATGACTCAGGACAACATCAAACACTCTCAAGCCTCAAACCAAACTCAAACACATACACGTTATGCTCTAGTTTTACTTATTCATTTTTAGGGTCGTTACATATTTACAATGTCTTCCTCAATCTTTCTTGCGAATGCCCTTCGGGTAGTCATATCCTAGAGACCAACGAATAAGGATTAGGATAGAGACCTTATAGAGTTAAAATCAATCACACGACTTAAGAGTAATGAAAGAAGTGAAATTTTCTAAATATCTTATAGCTTCTTATTCACAAATGTGGCGTGCTTCAAACTTAAGAACAAGACTTTACTAGACAAGGCTTATAAGACATAATCCTCAAATCATTCTTAACCTTGTGCTCTGATTACCAAGTTTGTCACGACCCAGGAGTACTCCTAGATGTAACATGGTGTATAGAACTCTGAAGGACTCCATACAAGTCACTTAGCATATCATAACATAAGCAATAGAACAATAAGAGTAAAACCGCATTTCAAGTCCTAGATTAAATTTTTCATAAACAAAAAACCGGAAGTCTAGACTCTAAACCTCAACATAGCCATCTATTTCAACAGTTCAAATGAAAAGGGGCACAACCCAGACAACATAGTCCAAAAGGAAATACTAGGAATGAAACTAGAAGTGAAACATCCGTCCTCGAATCACGAGGACTCACCACAAGCTAGGAGAGTAGTCGAATACAAGCTTTAGTCCAATGATGACCGCCTTAAGAATCGGACCCTACACTTGGGAAAAGTATAGGAAAAGTAAGCGTTAGTACAAAAATGCACTAATAGGAAAAGTAAGCGTTAGTACAAAAATGCACTAAGTATCATAGCCATGTATAAAACCTTGAAAACATGCTAAAAAGGACATTTTAGTTGAAAACATGCACTTTACCAAGCTTAAGGATCATCATGAAGATTACTGTAAAAGCATAAGTCATAATCATATTCAACATATAGATCATAATAACATAAAGGAAACATACTATATGTACCCTCAAAGCATACTTGTGCAATGCATGAATAAGACTCCATAAATCCCACCCATGCTAAGTAAAGCTTATTGAGTAACCATAGTTCATAATTCATATTCTTGTTCATAATGTTGTTGTGGGAAAATAAGCCTTAACCGGCATAGACCATGTGAGCTAAACATGGAATCCGGTGACTCCCACACCAAAAAATGTTGTTCTACTTGCCTAAGGTAGAACCATACTCTTACCTTAGGTGGATCCACTAGCTAAATACCTATGAGGGAACATAGTTTATGGGATAAGGAGATTGATACTTGAAACTCGGACTCAACTAATGTGGAAGGTTTCCCTCTCATGAGACATACTTTAGGAACCCGGACTCAACTAAGGTAGGAGGAACCAATTTGGAACGCCAGACTCAACTACTGTAAAAGCTTACATCTCATATAAAATATCCTCTCGGTGATAAGCATTAATTCCCAAGGATTACATAATAAGTGTTGACGTAAGTTCATATTCATTGAAGAATCTCTTGACACTTAATCCAAAATAATTCATAAGATAACTCATACATTCAATAGGTGAGAATAGCCTTTCAACCATAGAATCATCATATTGTGAGAAAACATTTCACATCATATCATATTCATACATAGGTGTGTAAGTGAGAATATCCTTTCAACAATACACAACAAGATCATAATCATAATCACTTTACTATCAAAGTGTTCATAAAGCATATACATAAATCTCATAATCATACTCAATTCTCATACCTTGACCTTCAAGGATCATAGATCATATTCAATCAACACATCTAGAATTGACTACATTAGACAAGGATATAATCATAATTCAAGTAGTTGAATTACTACATGCATAAGTCTATAATATTCTACTAGCATCAATCAATTCCTACACTTGAGATCCAATATAGGAAAATAGGGGAATTCATGGATTCTTGGGGAATTCAACATAAAACCATATAAAATCATCAATTTATCCAAAATAAACACAATTCAATCATTAAAAATGAATTTGAAAGGAATCTATGTGATTGAAGTCAAACCCTAAGTTTTGGGATTTTTAGCTTTGAAATTGGGGGTTTTGAAGGGGCTCCACAGACGAATTCTATCAATGGATGAATAGCTACCATACCTTACCAATTAAATCCAATAGATTTGGGTATAAAAAAAATTCTCGTTGAACTTTAGCCCCAACTTCCTTCTTCTTCTTCCTTGATGTTCTATAGAGAGAATATTTGGTGAAGAGTTTGTTTTGTTTTGGTATTAGGAAATAATTAGGAAGATGACTTAATTTAGGGTTCTAAAATACTTATATAGTTAGTCTAATTTAGAGTAAAACAACCTCAATTAATATTAATTAAAATCTAAAAACCTCAAAGTGCCCCCAACTAATTCCCCAAAACAGGTTGCAGGTCACCACCCACAACCGCACGACCACGGTCTGTGGATGGACCACGAGGCATGCTGGTCATCCGTGGGTGAGTGTCTATGGATTGTTTTTGGGACACTGACCCACGACCCCTCACCTATGGGGCGTTTTCTAACCCATGAGGTGTGGGTTGCCTCTGTTCTAGGGGACCTCCTCAAGGGCCCATGTTTGGTCCTTGGGGGGTCGTACCTTGACGGTGTAACACGAAAAACATTTATTTTAAAGTACGGGGAGTTACATTCAAGACTCTAACCCTAACATCAAGCTCTAGTTTAGCCTACTAGTTTCTGGGGTGTTACATATGCGGCTAACTCCGCCTTCTCTCTTTAAGTCACCCCCATAGTAGCAAGTACCTTATACAACTCATCTATAAACTCTTGAGGATCTTCCTCCACTTTGGAGCCATAAAATTCTGGGGGGTTCATCCTTATAAAATCCCTCACTCTTGAATGGGTCGTACCCACTATTGGGTTCACCGGAGCTACAACCTCCCTATTCACTTGTGTCGTCATGGCTTGGACCAACATTTAGAGCGCCGACCTAAACTCCGCATTTCTATCATTCTCATCCACAGGGTTAATCGGAGTTTGTGGGGGAACCTCTTGATCCACCAAGTCTTCCCCATTCCTTCTAGCATTTGCCCTTTTATTAGCCATATCCTGTAGACCATTGAGGTAAGGATTACGATAAATACCTCATATAACTAAGCACTATGGCACGACTTAGGGAAGTGAAGAAGTGAGATTTCCTAATCATCTAATAGCTTCCCATTCATAAATGTGGTGTGATTCACACTTATGAACAAGACTCTACTAGACGTGGTTTTCAAACATCCTAGAATCATTCTAAACCTTGTGCTCTAATAACCAAGTTTTTCATGACCCAGGGGTACCCCCTATATGTAACAAGGCGTACAAGACCCTGAGAGGATTCATACAAGCCCCTTAGCATATCATAACATAAAGCAATAGAAATGAAGTGGAAATTTAAAACATTTTTCCATAATATCAATATCTTTTAAAAACGACCGGAAGTATATAACACTTGTCTCAAACAATCTAAAACCATAAATGTCTTTGGGAATCAGCCCATACAATAGTTCTATCATAAAAATAAAAGACATAAAGGAAAAGTGATCACATCATCGATGTTATGAAGACTCACCTAGTCTTTGATCCTTGCTATACTATAAACATAGCAACGGGGATATAACTCAATATCGCCGGACCAAACATTTGATAAGAATGTAGGAAAAGGTATTCATTAGTACAAAATGTAATAAATATGATAGCGAGCAAAACATCATAAGAGCATAAGACCATAATCATAGGCTTAATCTCCAACATAAATATAATAGAAGCATTAGTCAACATAAGGCATGGTTCATAAACATAAGAGATATAACATGTTCATAAGCATAGTCAATAATTAGATCTTCATTACATAGGAGAACACTTCACAAGTATGCTCAAAGCATACTTGTGCAATGCATGAATAAGACCCTATAATCTCACCCATACTAAGTACAACTTTAGGCCATCATACATATTCATCATCTTTTGATCTCATCCTTAGATTATTTCTCATACACAAGGTAAACTTCACCTTTAGTCAAACATATCAAGGAAGGCAACTATGGAAACAATACAATCTAGCATACATCATATAAGCAAATCTCATATAAAACATACTTACGATACTTCCTTGAAGTAACCTTGTTTCATAATAATCATAATACTTTGATTAGGGACTTGTCCCTCTTTAACTATATCTACTATTCATGGAAGACTACTTCTTAACTAATCCAATACATATATTACTCATGAATGGCTACGATTTTATCAATTCAAAGCTACCAAGGAAATGCACCATATTATGCTAGACCAAGCTACCATGGAAAGCGTACTATCATGCAAGTCAAAGCTATTCAAGGAAGGGTACTATTAATCAATTCAAGCTACCAATGAAATGGTTTGGCCTAACCAAGTCATGCTACCATGCAAGCATTCTATTATGCTAGTAAAAGCTAACCTTAGAAAGGGTAAGATTTCTCAATCCAAGGCTACCATGAGATCTACTACTCAAGCTAACATACATGATCTTGTCTTACCAAGTCAAGCTATCCATGAAGTGATACCACATCACAACTTCAAGCTATCATAACTAAACTACTTCTACAAATATGGAGATTGCGACTAGAAACCTGGACTCAACTAGCCTAAAAGGTCTCCATATCATGTTCAATATCATGCCCATGGAAGAATGTCTTGACACTTAATACATGTTTAATTCATAAGATAACCCTTAAGTCATGCATTATACATTCATCAGGTAGGTTATGTTTGTAAAGTCCTTCCACAAAAATTCTATCTACTAGTCTACCATTATCATATAAGCTTCACTCTCAAGCTCTAACATACATAATTCATCATATTAGCTTTTCTCTCAAACCCCTAGCAATAAAAATTCATGACTACAAACCTTTACTCTCAAATCAATATCTCACATAAGCATCTCATAGGCCTAAGTCTCAAGACACTCTTATCACATGCTTCATTCTTTAGAAATTCTAGTAATATATCATCATATAGGGTTAAACCCAACCTTAACATTCAACATATATACTTTAGATTCATTCAATTCATATCTAAATTCCCTAATATCAACCAATATACTATATATATATCATCAATCCTAGAAGACTATCTCTAAATACTCAATTTCCCTATTCAAGGAACAAAACCCACTTAGTTCAATTTCATCTATCTAGACATCGTTTAGGCATGTAAACATGTAATTTTATCTTAAAACATGACTCACTACTAATTCAATCATAAACAATCATTATCCACTAAATTGGATAAACATACATCAATACCCACAATATTGGAAGGAACCCTAAGTTAAATTGGAGATTTCAAATTCTCAATTGGGGAAAACTAGGGAACTCCATGGATGGAAGATGTACATGAATGAATAAGCTATCATACCTTGGTTACAAAGCCCTCACAAATCTTGGAAGAATTGAGACTTGACCTAGCTTGACCCTTCTTCTTCTTTTTCTTTCTAGACAAAGAATATTTAGGAGAGAGTTGGGTCTCTTTTGGGGTTTTTGAAAATAATGACTTAATTGAGAGGTTAAAGGGTTAAAATAGCGTATATAGGTGTACAAAGTCTAGGAAAAACTACCTCACCTAATAACCACCTAAATGGGAATTACCTAAAATAGCCTTCACTAGGCAGCCATGTGCCAAGCACCATGGCAGGCTCCACGAGCCGTGGTCCTCACAACTGGCGGTGGTCCTACTCTTGGTCCATGGTCTAGTGGATAGGCCTCAAGGCCTTGGCCTCCACAAATTGAAGGCATCTTCACGAGCCTTTCCACGAGCCGTGGTATTCACCACTTGCCGTGAAGTGGCTCGTGAAGGTGAGCCATTCTTGGGAAGCTCAAGGTAGCTACTGCCTTAGCCACCACGAGCCATGGTCCTCACCACTGGCCATGGTGGTGGTCGTGAAGTTGGGCAGTGCTTGGAATATTTGGGGCAGCATTGGCCCTCGGCTTGGGCCTTGCCCATTTGCCTTGGCTCTTGCCTCTTTGCCTTGGCTCTTGTTGTCCTCATACTTAGCCCTAGTTGGCCTACTAAACTATAGGGTGTTCCAATATCTCCCCTTTTGAAACATTTGTCCTCAAATGACGGTCTATACAGCCCTTAAAGGAAACGACTCTAGACTAGCAGCCATCATGCATGTAACATATCTAAATGCAAACAACTGAGGAGGACAACTTCAATTCCAAGTTATACATATTGAATGCAATACAAGGAAATAGGAAATTCGTCTAACAACACATTATGCATGAAATATCATAACTAATCATGTCCGAGGAGGAACTACCATCTCCAAGATAAAACATGTTCAACATACACTCATGAAGCCTATATGCAATCTATACTCAAAACATTCACCAAAGGAGGAACTCTAAACTCCGAGATAAGACATGTTCATCTATTCATTTCATGAAGTCTATAGGTAACTCATACTCAATACACTACAACATGAGGAAAACAATCATGCAAACTCATTTTCAAAATCACAAGCTTTCATCAACATGCATCATATAGGGAAATCTTGGCAACACATAAAACACGCATGACTTTTTAAACGAGGAGCTATGCATGTAGAACTCTCCCTTGTAGGAAGAACTTTCATCTATTCCCAAGCCTTTTAAGGGAACTAAGGGTGTCGGATCTCGAACACACTGTTTTAAACTTAGAGACATGGAAAATCGGATGCACCTACGTCAACTCACTAGGCAAGGCTAACTCATAAGCACCCTAACCAAATGCCTCAAAATCTCTCGTGGGCCTACAAAGTGGGGACTAAACATCCCTTATTACTAAACTCACTACACCCTTCATGGGTGGGATATTTCATGTAAACCCAAATCATTCACATTAGGATCACAAAATGGCCTTGCTATCTAGGCACACCAACTCCCCCTTGTGGAGGAAGCCACCACAGACTTTCAAAGAATCGTCTCTTTCAATTCTACTAAGGTTTGATCCATACTTTGCTTAGCTTTCATATTTAACACATAAGATGATGCGGAACCATCTTAAACCATAACACTACCCTTGCTAGAGTCTACTAACCGAACAATTATAGGCATTATCGAAACACCCTACTCATAATGACCATAATTAAGACCAGTCTTAAAAGGTAACTAAATCTTTGGAGTTGTGTTAACACTTGAACTTTTCTCCTTCATCTTTACTAGGTGGTACATACAACCCTTAAAGTCATCTTCAAGACAAGACACAACCCAAACATAGGACAAAGATTTCCCTCCTTCCACTCTCGGATAGGCTCATTCGGGAACTAACAATTGACTATACGGGTTCTACAATCACATAGGAGCATAATAAGAGTGCAACGAAAGCATCACAAAAATGAAGTCATAAACTAATTAAAGCATAAACATCAATTAAGAAGTTATCAACATACCGGGATCCATATTTGGAGCACACTCATGGTCACAATTAAAACAACCTTTTACACCGGCTAAACATCTACATTCATGTCTCTTTCCACACCTAGTACAAGTAGGCCATAGGGATTCACTACTTATTCCTTCCGGTTTAGGGTTAGACACCCAATCCTCCTTATACTTAAAATCATTAGAAGAACTTTGTCTAGAAATTCTTTGTTGATTCCCAGAGTGACCATGTCCATCGGATCCATCATTAAAGGACTTATCATCATCCATTCTAGACCACTTTTTCTTCCTAGATTTCTCTTTTTGATTCTCCTCCTCTATTTTTTGGGCATAAGTCATAAGACGAGCAATATCCATACCATTTATAAGCATAGTCGTATGTCATTCTTTCACTACTAAGTTGGACACACCCATCATAAACTTATTCATTCTCAACCTAGAGTCGACCACCATAGATGGAGCATACTTAGATAGTTCGGTAAACTTTAGAACATACTTTTTTCACACTCACACTTCCTTGACGAAGGTTAAGGAACTCATGCACCTTAGCTTCCCTTAACTTTAGGGGAAACAAACTACCAAGAAAATAGGATTTAAACACATCCCACTGTACGGAACTCATGCACCTTGCTTGATTCCATTGATTGTACCACACTTGAGCAACACCTTTAAATTGGTATGTGGCTAACTCTGCCTTTGCTACTCCGCCCCCAATATTCTTGATGATCTTCCTCCACTTTGGTTCCATATAATTTCGGGGGTTTCACCCTTATAAAATCCCTCACTCTTGAAGCGGTCGTACCCTCTATTGGGTTCAGCAGAGCTACCACCTCCCTATTCACTCAAGCCATCATGGATTGGGCTAACATTTGGATTGCCGACCTAAGCTCCGCATTTGTAACATTCTCATCCATAGGGTTAATCGGAGCCTGTGGAGCTTGTGGGGGGAACCTATTGATCCACCACATCTTTTTTATTCCTTCTAGCATTTGCCCTTGTATTAGCCATATCATGTAGACAATTGGTGTAAGGATTAGGAGAAAGACCTTATAGAGCTAAGCTCTTTGGCACAACTTAGAGAAGTGAAGAAGTGAGATTTCCTAATCATGTAATAGCTTTCTATTCATAAATGTGGTGCGCTTCACACTTATGAACAAGCATCTACTAGACGTGGTTTTGAGACATCCTAGAATTATTCTTAACCTTGTGCTCTAATTACCAAGTTTGTCACGACCCAAGGGTACCCCCTAGATGTAAAAAGGCGTACAACACCCCGAGAGGCCTCATACAAACACCTTATCATATTATAAAATAATGCAATAGAAATGATGGGGTAATTTAAAACATTTTTCCATCATATCAAAGTCTTTTAAAAATGAGATTAGTAGGGAATTGAATGTAACTCCCCGTACCTAAAAATCAAAGTCTTTCCAGAAACTAGTAGGTTAAACTATAACTTAACGGGGGTCAGGGTCTTGATTATAACTCCCTCTACCTAAAAAAAATGGTTTTGGTGTTAGAAAGTCAAGGTACGACCTCTAAGGACCAATCATGGGTCCTTGAGGAAGACCCTAGGAAAACTGCCTCGGCAGTGACCTAAGAAGGGACCTACGCCCTGTAGGTCCACGCACGCCCTGTGTGAGGGGTCGTCGGTCAGTGTCCCAAAAATCAAGCCACAAGAACCCACCCATGTTTTACCAACATGCCATGTTGGTCCATCCATGGACCGTGGTGGTGTGCTCTTAGGTGGTTACCTGTAGGCTGTTTTGAAGAATTCGTTATGGGTACTTTGGGGTTTTACGGTTATAATTAATATTAAGTGGTGTCATTTTAACCTAAATTAGACCACCTATATAAGGATTTTAGACCTCTAAACTAAGTCATCCAAATTATTATTTCTAAATTCCCAAAAGTACTCATCCTCTACAAAATTTCTCTTTCTAGAACTCAAGGAAGAAGAAGAAGGAAGTTGGAGCTTAGGGTTTCAAGGAGCAAGGTTTTTCTACTCAATTTCGTGTGGATTCATAGCTAAGGTATGGTAGTCCTTCATCCATGATAGTCTTCATCCATGGAGTCCCTCCAAATTCAATTTCAAAACTAGAAATTCTCCAAAAGTTAGGGTTTGACTCCAATCTCATGGATTCATTTCAAATTCATTTTGAAATGATTGAATTATATATTATTATGAATAAACTGATGATTTTATATTGAATTCCCCAAAAGTCCATGAATTCCCCTATTTTCCCAATTATGGCTTTGTGATGTGGGTATTGATTGATGCATGGAGAATATTATAGAATTGTCCATGTAGTAATTGAACTACTTGAATTACGATTATATCCATGTCTAATTTAGTGAATTCTCTATGTTTTGATTGAATATGATATATGATCCTTGAAGGGAAAGGCATGAGAATGATGCATGCTTATGGGATTTATGTATATGCTTTAAGAACACTTTGAGATTAAAGTGAGTATTATTATGATCTTATTGTGTGTTGTTGAAAGGTTAGTCTCACTTACACACCTATGTATGAATATGATATGATGTGAATGGTTTTCTCACAATATGATGATTCTAAGGTTGAAATGATATCCTCGCCTATTGATTCTATGAGCTATCTTATGAATTATTTTGGATTGAGTGTCAAAACATTCTTCCATGATATGAACTTAAGTCAAGACTTATTATGTACTCCATGGATATTATTTCTTAGGACCAAGTGGATATTGATATCATATTGGAGCTCTCATGATAGTAGAGGTCAGGTTTCTAGAAGCAATCTCTTGTGATGGAAACCCTCACGATAGTAGAGGTCGGCTTTCTAGTAGAAATCCCCTCATCCCATAAACTATGTGCCCGTATATGTCTTTAGCTAGTGGATCCACCTAAATTATGTGTATGGTTATTCCTTAGGCAAGTAGGACAAGCCTTTTCGGTGTGGGTTACACCAGATTCCTTATTAATCTCACATGGTCTATGTCGGTTAAGGATTATTTCCCACAAAAACAATATGAACAATAATATGAATTATGAACTATGGCTACTCAAGAAGCTTTACTTAGAATGTGTGGAATTTATAGAGTCTTATTCATTCATTTCACAAGTATGCTTTGAGGGTACTTATGGTATGTTTCTCTTATGTTATAATGATCTATATGTTTACCATGCATATGGCTTATGCTCTTTTCCACTTCCTTCATAATGATGTTTAAACTTAGTAAATTACATGCTTTCAACTAAAATGTCCCTTTTAGAGTGACTTCAATATTTTTATGCATGGCTATAATACTTAGTGCATTTTTGTACTAATGCCTACTTTTCCTACATTTTTCCCAAGTGTAGGGTCCGGTTCTCAAGGTTGTCCTCATTGTGGCAAAAGCTTGGAATTGTTCATTCCTCCTAGATTGTTGGTGAGTCCTCATGATTCGAGGATGGATGATTTCACTTAGTAGTTTTATTCTTTGTATTTCCTTTTTGGACTATGTTGTATGGGTTGTGCCTTTCTTATTTCAGAGATTGCAATAGATGGCTATGTTGAGACTTAGAGTCTAGACTTCCGCTTTTTCTTTTAATGAATATTTTAGACATGGACTTAAAATGCATTTTAACTCTTATCGTTCTATTACTTATGTTATGATAATCTAAGTGGCTTGTAAGGAGTCCTTCAAGGTTATATACGCCATGTTACATGGAGGGGGTACCTCTGGATGGTGACAAAAATGGTAATCAGAGCACAAGGTTTAGAATGATTCTAGGATCATGTAATGTCTCATAAACCATTTATAGTAGAGTCTTGTTCATGAGTGTGAAGCGCCACATTTATGAATAAGAATCTATAAGATGTTTAGGAAAATCCACTTCTTTCATTACTCTTAAGTCATGCGATAGAGTTTTGCTCTATAAGGTCTTTCTTCTAATCCTTGTTCGTTTGTCCATAGTATATGACTACTCGAAGGGCTTTCACTAGAAGTAATGAGGAAGACAATGTGAATGAGGGAGCTCCTCCTCAAGCTCTTCAAGCTCTGGTTGATCCTTTGGCCGAGAATGTTACTAATGCAGAGTTTAGGGCAGCTTTACAAGTTTTGGCTCAAGAAGTGACAACTCGAGCCCAAGCCATTAGAGAGGTAATTGCTCCCGTGAACTCTTGTGTGAATTTGGCAGCTTCAAGAGTGAGGGATTTTGCAAGGATGAACCCTCTAGAATTTTATCGCTACAAAGTTGAGGAAGATCCTCAAGAATTGATCGATAAGGTTTATAAGTGCTTTCTATTATGGGGGTGACTTAGGTAGAGAAAGCGTACTTAGCTTCTTACCAATTGAAAGGTGTTGCTCAAGTGTGGTATAATCAATCGAATGATTGGAGGCCAATAGGAGCGGGTCCCATAGAGTAGGAAATGTTCAAATCGGTGTTTCTTGATAGATTTTTTCCGCTAGAGTTGAGGAAAGCAAAGATGCAAAAGTTTATTAACCTTCGTCAAGGAGGTATGAGTGTGAAGGAGTATGCTCTTAAGTTTACCCAACTATCAAAATATGCTCCAACTATAATGGCGGATTCAAGGGCTAAGATGAATAATTTTTTTATGGGAGTGTAAAACATGGTAGTCAAAGAGTGTCATACGACAATGCTTATTCTGGATTTGGGTATTTCGCGTCTCATGGTGCATGCCCAACAAATGGAAGAAGAGAAACTGAAGGAAAAGAATAGGGAAGTGAAAAGAGCTAGAACCGGTGATGGAAAGTTCTGCATTACTAGGTCAGATGGACAAGGTTGACCAAGGTTTATACAATGTTTTTCCAACCAAGGTTCCTCTAGTGCTTCTTCTAGGGTCAACAAGGATAGGATTCCCAACCCTAAACCTCAAGGAGGTAATGGCAGTGGTTCTTATGTGGCTAGATCTACTTGTTCAAAATGTAGAAGAAAGCATGAGGGTAAGTGCCTAGTTCGCACGAATGGTTGCTATGGTTGTGGAAAAAGTGGTCACAAAATGAGAGATTGTCCTATGCTTATGGCTAAGGGAAGAGAGGGAAAGCAAGCTCCTCGTAGTGGTTCAAACTACGATGCTCCCAAGAAAAACTGCTTCTATGCTATCCAAACCGAGGTGACCAAGAGATCTCCCCGTAGGTAGTGACCGGTATGTTAAAAGTCTTTCTTGTTGATGTTTATGCCTTGTTGGATCCCAGTGCTACGTTATCTTTTGTGACGCCCTATGTGGCAATGAGGTTTGATGTTCCTCCGGAAGTGTTATTAGAACCTTTAAATGTATCCACTCTTATTGGTGTTTTTATCATGGCTAAGAGGGTTTATAGGAGATGTCCCATTTCCTTGTCCCATAGAGTTACTTTTGTTGATTTGGTAGAGCTTAACATGTTAGTATTTGATGTGATTCTTGTTATGGATTGGTTACATGCATGTTATACCTTTATTGATTGTAGGACTCGGGTGGTTAAATTCCAATTTCCGAATGAGCCTATCTTAGAGTGGAATTGCGGTAATATGCCTAGTGGCCAATTTGTGTCTTACCTTAAAGCTATAAAGATGATCTTGAAACGTTGCTTTTACCATTTTATTAAGGTGAGGGATGTAGATTGTGAAACCCCCTCTCTTGACTCAGTCCTCGTGGTTAATGAGTTCCCGGATGTTTTCCTCGATGATTTGCCTGATATTCCTCCCGAGTGGGAAATAGATTTTGTTATTGACCTCCTTTTGGATATGTAACCTATCTCCATTCCTCATTATAGAATGGCTCCGACCGAGTTAAAGGAGTTGAAAGAGCAACTAAAGTAATTATTAGACAAGGGGTTTATTCAACCGTGTATCTCTCCATGGGGTGCTCCGGTGTAATTTGTTAGAAAGAAGGATGGGTCTCTTAGAATGTGCATCTATTATCGTCAATTAAACAAGGTGACCCTCAAGAAAAAATATCCCCTTCCAAGAATTGATGACTTGTTTGACCAGCTTCAAGGGGCTAGTTATTTCTCTAAGATTGATCTTCGTTTGGGTTATCGCTAATTGAATGTGAGAGGGGTTGATATTCCAAAGATGGCCTTCCAAATTCGATATGGTCACTATGAGTTTCTAGTAATGTCCTTTTGTTTGACGAATGCTCTAGCGGCGTTCATGGACTTAATGAATAGAGTAGTCAGACAATATCTTTATGTGTTTGTTATAGTGTTTATCGATGGTATTTTTATCTATTGAAGGAGTAAGAATGAGCATGTTGTCCATTTGAGAATTGTATTGCAAGTTCTTAAGGGCCATCAACTCTTTGCAAAATTTAGCAAGTGTGAGTTTTGGTTGAGATCCTTTGCTTTTCTTGGTCATGTTGTGTCAAGTAAGGGAATTGAGGTAGATCGTAAGATGACGGATGCGTTGAAGAGTTGGCCTAGACCTCTATCACCGAGAGACATTTGAAGCCTCTTGTGTTTGGTCAGTTATTATAGGAGATTCGTTGAGGGCTTATTTTCCATTGTCTTTTCCTTTGACGGCATTGACTCAAAAGAAGGCTAAGTTCATTTGGTCGGAAGGTTGTGAGAAAAGGTTCCAACAGTTGAAAGATAAACTTACTTTCGCTCCGGTGTTAACCTTACCAGAAGGTACGAATGGTTTTGTGGTGTATTGTGATGCCTCTAGAGTTGGGTTAGGATGTGTACTTATGAAAAATGGTAAACTGATTGCCTATTCTTTAAGGCAACTTAAAGTCCATGAGATGAATTCTCCTACCCATGACCTTGAGTTAGTGGCGGTTGTTTTTGCCTTAAAGATATGGAGGCATTATCTATATGGGGTGCATATTGATGTATTTACTAATCACAATAGCTTAAAATATGTGTTTAGTCAAAAGGGCTTGAATCTTCGCCAATGAAGGCTGCTAGAATTATTGAAAGATCATGACATGAGTGTTTTTTAGCACCCCGACAAGGCCAATGTAGTAGCGGATGCTCTTAGTCGGTTGTCTATGGGTAGTGTGGCTCATGTTGATTATGGTAAGAAAGAGTTTGTTCGTAATATTCATAGGATGACTCGGTTAGGTGTTCAACTAGTAGATTCCACCAAGGGTGGTGTCATTGTTCATAATGAGTCTGAATCGTCCTTTGTGATGGATGTGAAGGCAAAGAAAGACTTGATCCTATTTTTGTAGAAATGAATGAGGTGGTGCTTAAGAAATAAGTTGAGGCTTTCTTCGAAGGGGGATATGGTGTTCTTCATTATCAAGGTCGCTTATGTGTTCCGAATGTTGATAATATAAGGGAAAAAATTCTAGAAGAAGTCGATAGTTCTCGGTATTCTATTCACACGGGAGACACAAAATTGTACCGTGACCTATGGGAAATCTATTGGTGGAATAGGATGAAGAAAGACATTGTGGGATTTGTAGCCAAATTTCCTAATTGTCAACAAGTTAAGGTTGAGCATCAAGGGCCATGAGGCTCATCCAATGATATAAGTATTCCCAGTAGGAAGTGGGAGGATGTGAATATGGATTTTTTTGTGGGTTTGCCTCGCACCCGAAAGCAACAAGATTCTATTTGAGTCATTATAGATCGGATGACAAAATCAGCCCACTTCATTCCGGTCAAATTTTTTTTTTTTGCGGAAGACTATGAAAAGTTGTATATAATAGAGATAGTGAAATTGCATGGGGTTCTCCTATCCATTATTTCCGATTGGGGTACTCAATATACTTCACACTTTTGGAAGTCATTTAAAAAAGGACATGGCACTAAGGTTAAGCTTAGCATGGCTTTTCATCCGAAAACCGATAGGCAAGCGGAGCATACCATTCAATCATTTGAAGATATGATAGGGGCATGTGTTATATACTTCAAGGGCAATTGGGATGACTGCTTGCCATTAATAGAATTTGCCTACAATAATAACTATCACTAAAGTATTGGTATGGATCCCTTTGAAGCTTTGTATGGTAGGAGATGTAGGTTTCCCGTTGGTTGGTTTGAAGTAGGGAGGTTGCCCTACTAGGTCCCGAATTATTTTATAAGGCCATCGAAAATGTCCGACTCATTAGAGAGAGGTTGAGGACTGCCCAAAGTCGGCATAAGTCTTATGCCGCTATTATAAGAAGGGATTTGGAATTTGAGGTTGATGATTCGGTTTATCTAAAAATCTCACCTATGAAAGGTGTGGTGAGGTTTGGCATAAAGGAAAAACTTAGTCCCCGGTATGTGGGCCTATACAAAATTTTGAAATGTGTTAGGAAAGTTGCGTATGAGTTAGATTTGGCAAATGAGTTGGCTCTGGTGCATCCGGTGTTTCATGTCTCCATGCATAATAAGTGTATTGGAGACCCGACATCCATCATCCCTTTAGAAGTTTTGGGAGTTGACGAAAGTCTTTCATATGAAGAGGTTCCTGTAGAGATCCTACACCGGCAAGTCAAGAGATTCAGAAACAAGGAAATAGCATCTGTGATGGTTTTATGGAGAAATAACTTAGTTGAGGGTGCTACTTGGGAGGCTGAGGACTATATGAAGTACCGATACCCTCATTTGTTTTCTTCTACTCCTATTAAAGCTTGAGGTGAGTAGTTTCTCTTGAGTTTTCTTGTTTATGGAGTCATGTGTGTTATATGTGTTTTTCCATGATTTCCTTATGTTATGCATGTTCTTGAGAAATTCGTGTTTCGTAAGAAAATTAGTTTTAATGATTGATTTCCTCATGTTGTTGTGCATTGAGAATGAGTTGCCTAGATGCTTCATGAGATGAATTGTTGAACATGCTTTAATTGTGCTTCTGAAAGTATATTGCATATTGCCTCCATGAAATTTTATCAAGCATGATTGTAGTTTGGAGAAGGTAGTTACTCCTATTAATATGAGAAATATTGAGTTTTCATGCATAATTGGTTGTTAGATTTAGTTCCTACTTGTTTGTGATGCATTGATTATTTTTGAGATGGAGTTGAAGTTTCCTCCTTTGAATTGTGCATTATTTTGATGTTGCATGCATGATGGGCTGCTACGCTTGAGTCTTTAATTCTATAAGGTGTCTAGATTATCATTCGAGGACAAACTTTCCCAATGGGGAGATATTGTAACACGCCGAAAACTAGTAGGCTAAACTAGATCTTGACGGGAAGGTTAGGGTCTTGAATGTACCTCCCCGTACCTAAAAATAAAGGGTTTCATGTTAGAACGTCAAGGTACGACCCCCAAGGACCAACCATGGATCCTTGAGGAAGACCATAGGAAAACTGTCGGGGCATTGACCTACGAAGCGACCTACATCCTGTAGGTCTACCCACGCCCCGTGGGTGAGTGGTCGGGGGTCAGTGTCCCAAAATTCAAGCCACAGACACCAACCCACAGTTCACCAGCATGCCACGTGGGTCCATCCACGGACCATGGTGTGGGGTCGTGAGTGGTCACCTACAGGCTGTTTTGGGAAATTAGTTAGGGGCACTTTGGGATTTTCCGGTTTTAATTTATATTAATTTTTGTCATTTTAGCCTAAAGTAAACCACCTATATATGGATTTTAGACCCAAAACTAAGTCATCAAAATCATTATTTCTAAATTCCCAAAATAACTCATCCTCTGCAAAAATTCTCAATCTAGAACACAAGGAAGCAAAATTAGGAAGTTGGATCTTGGTGTTTCAAGGTGCAAGGTATTTCAACTCAATTTTGTGGGGATTCATAGCGAAGGTATGGTAGTCCTTCATCCATGGATATTCTTTATCCATGGAGTTCCTCCAAATTCAATTTCAAAACTAGAAATTCTCCAAAAGTTAGGGTTTGACTCCAATCTCATGAATTCCTTTCAATTTCGATTTTAATGATTGAATTATGTTTTAGTATATATAAATTGATGTTTTTATATAATTTTATGTGGAATTCCCCAAGAATTCACGAGTTCCCCTAATTTCCCTATTATGGCTTTGTGATGTGGGTATTGATTGATGCGAGGAAAATATCATTGAATTATGCATGTAGTAATTGAACTACTTGATTTAAGATTATAACCATGTATAATGTAGTGAATTGTAGATGTGTTGATTGAATATGATCTATGATCCTTGAAGGGCAAGGCATGAGAATTATGCACGATTATGGGATTTAGGTGTATGCTTTAAGAACACTTTGAGAGTAAAGTGAGTAATATTATGATCTTGCTGTGTGTTGTTGAAAGGTTAGTCTCACTTACACACCTATGTATGAATATGATATGATGTGAATGGTTTTCTCACAATATGATGATTCTAAGGTTGAAATGCTATCCTCACCTATTGATTCTATGAACTATCTTATGAATTATTTTGGATTGCGTGTCAATACATTCTTCCATGATATGAACTTAAGTCAAGACTTATTATGTACTCCGTGGGAATTAAATCTTAGCATCGAGTGGATATTGATATGAGATGGAATCCCTCATGATAGTAGAGGCCGTGTTTCTAGAAGCAATCTCTTGGGATGGAGCCCTCACGATAGTAGAGGTCGGGTTTCTAGTAGTAATCCCTTATCCCATAAACTATGTGCCCTCATAAGTCTTTAGCTAGTGGATCCACCTAAGCTAAGTGTATGGTGTTACCTTAGGCAAGTAGGGCAACCCTTTTTGGATTGGATAACATTGGATTCAATGTTAAGCTCACATGGTCTATGTGGATGAAGGCTTATTCCCCACAAGAACAATATGAACAAGATTATGAATTATGAACTATGGCTACTAAAGAAGCTTTATTTAGCATGGGTGGGATTTATGGGGTCTTACTCATGCATTGCACACATATGCTTTAAGGGTACTTATGGCATGTTTCTCTTATGCTACGATGATCTATATGTTTTCTATGCTTACGACTTATGCTCTTTTCCATTTCCTTCATAATGATGTTTAAACGTAGTAAATTGCATGATTTCAACTAAAATGTCCCTTTTAGCATGACTTCAATATTTTTATGAATGGCTATAATACTTAGTGCATTTTGTACTAACACCTACTTTTCCTACATTATTCCCAAGTGTAGGGTCCAGTTCTCAATGTGGTTCTCATTGTGGATAATGCTTGGAATTGTTCACTTCTCCTAGCTTGTTGATGAGTCCTCATAATTCGATGACGGATGATTTCACTTAGTAGTTTTATTCTTTGTATTTATTTTTTGGACTATGTTGTATGGGCTGTGTCCCTTTCACATTTCAATGAGTGTAATAGATAGTTATGTTGAGACTTAGAATCTAGACTTCCGCTTTTGCTTGTAATGAAAATTTTAGACTTGGACTTGAAATGCGTTTTTACTCTTATTGTTCTACTGCTTGTGTTATGATATGCTAAGTGGCTTGTATGGAGTCATTCGGGGTTCTATACACCATGTTACATCTAGGGGGTACCCCTGGGCCGTGACAATAAATGTTTTCAGGATGCATCCCATACAATAGTTCTAACATAAAAATAAAAAACATAAAGGAAAGGTTATCAAATCGTCTATGCTATGAGGACTCACCAAGTCTTTGATCCTATCTCTACTATGAACCTAGTGATGTTTGCGTAATCAACGACACAACTTCCAATGCAAGTGTCTACGATCGTGCAATAGTATAATAACCCAACCAAGGGTTGGGGTCGTGTCCCTAGGGAGTCGTAGAGAAAATAGTAGTTAATTAGAATTTCATTCTAACAAGTCGTAGCTAAAGAGATTTGTGAATAAAAACATTGTAAATTTGGGGGGTGACACGAAAGTGTAAAATATCAAAAGGGCTTTTGTCACAAGTAGTAAAAACACCAAAAATAACAAGAATATCAAGTATGGAGAAAAGTTCTTGGGGTGTGACCGCAATACAAGCTGAGATAAATAGTTGGGTACATGCTTTCGATAGGAAATTTGAAAGATAATAGTGACTAGGCTAAAATTTAGATGGAAATAAGTTCCCTCTCGGGCAACTTACCCTGTTTTAAATGCGTTCCTCTCGGACACCCATTTGCCGAATGAAGGCCAGCCTAAACCTTACCCCACTCACTCTCTTGAGCTGAGTGTTAGGATATGGGACTAGGGCTCACCCTCTCGGGCTGAACCTCATGTCGATCCACACCTTAGGCCATCAGTCTAGCGGTCTTGGTTTCGCGACCTCCCTTTCGAGCAAGCTGAAAACACATGGGTGACTTTGTATTTGCAACTACAAACCCATTAAATCAAACCACAACCACTACGTGAAATCACCATTAAAATATATCTAACCTATCAGCAAGCAAGACCCAACAATAATATCAACACTTACTTGCTAAATCACACCCCAAGAATGGGGGTTTTCAGCCACACATCAAGGGATAACAAAATATACCTAAAATGATAATGAAATCAAATGGGTATAAGAAATTAAACCTTAATTTAAGCAAAGGAAGAAGAATAGATAAGACCCACTTCAAACTTGGGGAAGATGAACTTCTTTCTTCGAGTCTCCCACAAAACCCTCTCCAAACTTGAGAGAAAAATACTAAAACTGATGTTCTAAAAGTGAAAATTAACAATAATGTTTGAACCCCTAAAAATAATAACTAAGGCTAGTATTTATAGTTTTCAGATTTAGTGCTGCGGCGGACCGTTCTGCGAGGTTAGTCGCGATCGCCGAATTAATCGGCGAATCGCCCTTCTTCTGGTTCATAGCCTTTTGTGCTTTGCCTTCAACATGTTTGTGTTTTGGACCATTGGGTGGTCTGGCATTGTTTTGCGAAACTGTTCGGCGAAGGACCGACTTCTCCTTTCATCGCATTTTTGATCCACTTCCTTCAGGGCTTCGCGTACTGGAACAAAGGGCGGAGTGCTTCCCTTAGGCGATTCTCCAAGAGTTATTGGTGAAGCTCAGGCTTCAGTTTTTACGTTCTTTCCAGCCTTTTTTTTCCTTTTTGCGCCTAAGTGTCCATGCTTCCGCTAAAACTTCAAATACCTGAAACTTAATAGTTTTCATCAAATATTGAGACAAAATAAGCATTTGAGGACACTATTTCTATTAAAATAAATCCCTAAAGGAGTTCAAATTGTGGACTCATCAACACCCCCAACTTAAAATTTTGCTTGTCCTCAAGAAAACTGAAGTTCAGCCACTCAAAAAGGGATGTCTCAAACAGTGCTACACAAGACTCAATTATGAATGCACAGACAAGACTCAATTTACTTATGCAGAGATCAAATGTGTACTCAAAGATTCAAGTAGTGACTAATCAATATCAAAGAGTCTCATGCTCACAATACTTGCTTCGAATGCAACACTCACACTCACAAAGATGAATACAATGCATGCTTTCACCCATAAGTTTGCCCGTATTTTCCAATCGACATTTGTTTAGCTTACTCAAGATCATAAAGGTCTTTCTAAGGCTAGTAATGGGGTTGAATGTCAAGGTATGGTCATTTAGGCTCTGTTATCCTCATGAGATGTGGTATTCGCAACACTTCATTTCCTGTCCCTTCATCACTTTTGCTAGTGCTCTTAAGTCATCCCATTATTCACTTCCCATGGATTGTTCGGACTCCCCATTTCTTTGGTATTTTATTCCAAAACTTTCTTCTTCATTCTTTTTTTTTTTTTTTTTTTTTTTTTTTTTTTTAT
>JAJOOO010033082.1:0-24136 GCA_029582685.1 Solanum piurae
TGGGGTGTTAAAGAATGACAAAAGTCCCACATCGGTGGTTAATGAGATGGGTGGACTCCTTATAAGGCTTGGGCAATCCTCCTCCCTTTGAGCTAGCTTTTGGGGTGTGAGTTAGGCCTAAGACCTAATTTAACATGGTATCAAAGCTAATTAAAAAAGAATTTTCACGTGCTTGGCCCATGAAAAAGAATCAGGCCCACACGTGAGGGGGCATGTTGAGAATATAATCAACAATAAAAGTGTGTTCTCTCTAACAGATTAAACTTTTAGACGAGATGGTTGCACACTTCAATACCAATGTCCATTTTTCTCCTTTATCAAAATCTTAATCATGGATTGTATCTCAGTGGTCAAAATTGTATTACATGAGATCTTAATCATAGATTGTATCCCAGTGGTCAAAATTGTATTACATGATTACCAAATATATTTTTCTCTTATTTATATTACAAAAATATTACTGATTGTATCTCAATATAATCTAATCATTACATATGAATATAATTTATGAAATGAATATGATTTATGAAAGGATACAAGATTCTGGGGGGTAGCATACATGGTGAAAATAATACAATCTGTTGAGGAAGGATACAATATTCTAAAAAAAAATTGATTGTGAAAGAAATAGGAATACAAGATTCTGGAAAAAAAAATAGCATACATAGTAGAAATAATACAATGTTGAAAAAGGATACAATATTCTAAAAAAAATTACAAATTGACTGTGAAAAAATAGGATACATCTATGCTTAAAATATATAAATCCGTTTGGAATACCTATTGGAATTACTACAAACTAAAAAAGAAATACAATGTTCTTAAAGAATACAATTCTAATATAAATACAATTTTTGCAACCTTCTTCTCTGACTCTCACTTTCTTCTTCTTTTCGTCTGCTATGTTTCGTTTTTCTAATATTTGTTCACCAAACCCAAATCCAAATTTGTATTCACTTGTGCATTAGTAATTCTATAAGCAAAATTTGAAATTATTAAATATGAATGTATAAAAAATCAAACAATATATGATGCATGAATGCCAATAAAGATTATTACAATCTACTAAATCTCAAATATGAAAATAAAATTACAAAAAAAATCGAACAATAGTGTTTAAAAGACAAAAAAACTGAAATACATAAGAAAGAAAAATCTCACAAAATACTTGGTGAATATGAAACAAACTCACAAAAAAATCGAACAATATTATTTAAAAAACGGAAATCCGAAATACAAAATACTAGGTGAATATGAAAACAAAATCACAAGAAATTTCACAAAATACCTGTTGGCTTCGAATTTACCTTTGTCAATGAGTGAAAACTCTTTTGAATTAATTGTGAGATTTTTTTAACGAAGTGTAGGAAATTTGAATAGTTGATTTTCTTGAACAAAGAAAAGAGATAAGAATGGTGAAAAGGGGAAGAGAGAGAAAGGAGTGATTAGGGGTAAAACCTAGAAAGAGGGGTAAGTGGGTAAAGGGGGTAAGTTTTTAGTTTATTTTTACCGGATAGGGAGTAAAAAATGGTCCAATGTGGAGAGAAATAAAAGTAAAGAAAATTAATTATATTATGATACAATTTATTTTTTAAATTATTGACATATTAACATTTTTAATGATTATTTTGAAGTGTAGATATTTTTAATAATTATGTTACAAATAGTAACTAGTTTGCTAATTTTCTCATTATGGGAAGTTTATGGAATCCATAGTTATCTTTTCAGTCTCTAACATGTGGGTAAATGAGTAGAAGAAAATTATTTAGTGTACTTGATTGATTAAAAATATCAAATAAAAATCGAATTCTATGCTATTTACCTATACTAAAAATATCTATTGATAGGACGGACAATAACTAGTGAAAAGCAACGTATTTTTATTTAGTTCACCAAGTCAGCAGATTGTGCATTATTTTCATATAATATCAAATTACATATAATATTTTTTCATAATGAATAGAACAAGTATACCATTTGTGCTTTAGTTTTATACCCAAAACTAAAAGCTACCTTCTTTCAACATATTAAGTTGCCTTCCATTCAGATAGCTATTGCTGAACAAGCACCAAAGCGAACCGGTTGAGAGCAACTTACACCCCTCCTCACCGAAACATCCCACTTTCACACGATTCATTATAAGCCAGTCACCTTTTCATTCTATCGAAAAATCAAAATTGGCACTACCTAAAAGTAAGAATACAGTAACCTAAATTGGCACTACCTGGTAGCAAAAAATCATGCACTCTGCAATATAAAATTACTCCTACAGAGACTAGAAATGGGACAGGGAAAACATAACATCTTTGCAACAGATTTTTTCCTGCATACTAGCATGTTAAAACCAAAAGTATGGTACATTAATAAGAGAAAAGTAAAATAGATAGAAACCACTGTCCATCAGCCTAAGGTAAGACATCACTAGATTGCTCAATTTCCTATCCGACTGCTCATTAAATCAAATTACAACCATGTCGAAGAACTCATGGTATTGCAACATATTCTGGCCGTTGAGGGGAAGATACAAACTACATCCAACAAAAAAAATTGATGCAGAAAACTTTGCCATTTCAATAGTAACTGCCATAATAAGCTGTAGGAGGAACAGTTGAAGCTTGTGGTGCTGGAGTCAAAGCGGCAGTGGCAGCGCCCGCAGCCGCTGACTGTGCATAATTCTGCTGAGGGAAGGCCTGACAAGTTATAACAAAGCTTTACTTAGTGACATAAAACAATCAACGCCTAAGGGTATACTCGTGTAAGCATGAAATTATGGAGATATAAAGCAAATATGAAAACACAACTCCCCTCTCTGCCCCAGGGAAGGTGGGGTGCTAGAAAAGAGGGTTTGAGTACAAGCGTACACCATTTCACTGATTAAAAAGGAAGGTTCAAACACAAGACATTATCAACTTTAATGCAGCATAGCAGCATATATATTACTGAAATGTTCCGAGGTAAGGAACACCATCAAAAGGAGACGAATAAAAATATTAGATTAATTTCTGAGCATCCATTGAATTTTTATTTATTTTTTGAGAATGGTAAACTTGGTATTCATTGAATTTCAAGCTTTGCTATTGTCCACTAGATTGAACTTCCCCCAATGGCTAATGTAACATGAAATTTGAGAAGCTACTACCAGACACTAACTGGGATTGATATCTTATACTCGTAGAACTAATTGTAGCACTAAAGGTCCGACTAATTGTGAGAGGAAGTACGACAATACCATAATAAGTAATCATGTCCTCATTTATCATTATATTCATATGCATTGTTACAAAGAAACAGGCGCATTTAGTCTCATGTAACACGAACTTCTGTTGATTTTTCTTCCTCAGAATGCTCATAGGTCCCTAATCAAACCTTGCATTCACCGTCAAATTGGCCATGGTGAGGGGACATTCTCTTGGTATACCACGCTATCATTCTACATGCTTCTCTTCCAATCATTTATAAAAGAGATAAGTGTCAAAAACACACCAAAACTATATCCTTTTTTTGAGTTTCATACCTAAACTATTGAGAGTGTGAGTTTCATACCTAAACTATTGAGAGTGTGAGTTTCATACCTAAACTATCACTTATTAGTTTGAGAAACACACCTCTCTCTTTTATAAGACTCTCATCATGGTGTGTAATACTCTCTTTTACATAAAAAAAATTGACACATCACACTCCTCATGGACAAAACATTTCACCATGACAAAAATTAAATAAATTAAGTATTAGTTAAAATTAAAGATTAAAAAATATTATCCCAAATAAATAATATTTTTTTATAAAATAAAATGTAAAATATTTTTCTTACATAGGAACAAAGTATAAAATGCCCCTTGTAATTTTGACCAACCGAAATCAACATAATAGAGATATTGGATTTAACTACTTCCTAATTCAACTGGCAATTTATTTCAGTATCAAAATGGAAATAAAGTGATTCAATTTAGAAATTTGAACACTGAAATGCTACAATTTGGGGGATGAAATAAGTTATGCAAGTCTTTTGGCCTCACTGACATTTTCAGACAGGAAACCGGGAAACTTACCAGACATCAAATTATACCTTCACGCTAAACAAGGACATCAATGTTAACAATAAAAACAAAAAGGAACCATGAAAGCAATAGAGATGCTTGATAAAAGTATCCCTGCCGAAACAACAATGCAATTTGACACAGTATGCAAACAGGTAACAAAATGCTGATACATAAAAGGCGTTCCGCATACCTGGGCTGGGAATGTTGAAGGATAAGCACCATAACCAGCACTAGAGGGCACTGATGCTGCAGGCGCTTGAGGAGGTGCATAGCCAGTTCCATAACTGCCGTAAGCACCATATGATGCCTAAAGTTCAACAAACACAAAAGATTTTTTAAATAAAAGCCACTGATAGCATAGCTTCTTTGAAGAGTACATCCTAGAAAAAGAAATAAGTAACTAACGAATAATTGTGTCATGTGCTGCTCCCATTTCACATTATTTTGTTGTTATTGCTCTCATTTTTGTATATTCTTTTTCAAACTGCTTGGAAATGCTTTATTTTAAGCCAAGGGTCTATCGGAAACAGCCTCTCTATCTCTACAAGGTAGGGGTAAAGGTTTGTGTACACCCTCCTCCCCAGACCCCACTTGTGCATTACACTATGTATATGTTGTTGCTAATGAATAATTGTGTCTGAAAGAACATACAGACTGAGCAAAATACGAAACCACACACATGCACATCAACCCCTGCATGATTTAATGGCCACATGAAAAACTGAAACACATACGCAATCAAGATCTCCATGAGAGGGGGATAGGAAATATGTGACGCGAAAAATTGAGGACGGCAGAGTACTAAAACATTTGTCCACAGAAAAGATAACTACACAGAGCTCTGATTCACATTAAAGAGAAAAGTTTCTAAAATCCATTTGAATAAAGAAGCTCAATTGTTTTTCTTCCATGGTGAAGTTCCAGTTTAACCCAAATTAACATTTTGGTTAAAGCCTGAGCAACACATACATAGTGGTCCCACATTGCATTACTCTGAGATTCACATCAGGATTTTAAATCTAGATAGAGATTTGAGCCAGGTGGCAAACTATCTCTAGTGAAACTGTGAAATATTTGTCATAACATTACCTGTTGCGTATAACCAGGATTCCACTGCTGCGATTGGGCTTGTGTAGCCTGTGGCCAGGTTTGACCTTGTACACCATAACCTGCAGGCCATTGATTCTGTGCTCCAGGATATGCACCAACCACTGAAGGGTTGGTTGCTGCAACAACAGACTTTGCCAGCTTTGTTTTCTCAGAAACTATATAATCTTCAGCCTGACGTTTCTTTGAATCTGAAGAAGTTCTATGGCGTAAGAAGAGTTTCGCATGCCGATCATCAGCCTTCTTAATTGAGACTGCATCACCAAAAAGATCGAGAAACTGCAAACACATTCTCCGTCTCAGAACTTTTTGTCAAAAACATCAAAAGTGAACAGCCACAACAAGAGGATCGTGGTAAACAATTAGCACAAAGCACTATCAGTTAAAGAGACAAGAAAGATGGTGAAGGCTCACAAGAGACTGCGATAATTCACAAGAAAACAAATTTCCATGACCTCCCCTTGCACCCACCCACAAGATGTTCCAAAATGTTTACACTTCAGTCTTCAAAAAATTAAAAATATGATGAAAGCTCGTGAATCAGAAATCATTCCCAGTAAAGCAAATCTCAATCTGGACTCCCCATTGCACCAAGATATTCCAAAATGTTTACACTTTCAAGGTCTAAAAGGCAAGATTGTGAAGGATCAAGAATCATCAATAAAACCTAAAAACAGATATTTCCACAGAATTTCCATTCCATCCCCAAGACATTCCAAAGAGTTTACGCTTCAAAGACTATGGAAAATGGTAAAGAATCAAGAATCAGACATAATTCCCCATAAAACAAATTTCTCTCCAGACCCCCCATTGCATCACCAAGACATCCCAATATGATTCAAATTTAACCATCATACGATTTGATTTAAACCACCATATGATATTGTAGTCTGTTCATTGCAACAATCATTAATTCAACCACAACTAGCAACGTTCAGGAAAACAAGTACATACATATGATTCAAATTTAAACCATGTGACATTTTGAACATCAATGCAACATGGTACACAAACTCCCTACTGAACTTGATATGTATTTACTTCGTACATCACAAAGATAGTGGCCTCCTACTTTTTGGGAGGTCCGACAACAGTGTCCCTTTCTAAAAACAAAATTTGTACGACAATTTTAACTCCATTTTTACACAATATTGCAAACTTGGAAAAATATCTAAAGGCATAAACCATATTGTAGCCCAGGCAAACATCCAACAGGAATACTAGTTCAAGGGTGTGTTACCAGTTAAGTCCAGCACATGAAATATTTAACTGAATGCACATGAAATATTTAACTGAATGCATTTCCAAGAATATTTGTCCATGATCAGAACTTTAAATAACTCCAGGTTCCCATGAGAACAGCACAATGCATATTTGTTCTTAACATTAAGAGTGCATCACAGACCCAAAGAACAGTCAAGTACCCAAATGTAACAGTTTGTACCTCCAAGAAAATGCTTGATAATTCCTCTCTTTCATCAACACTTGCAACGTTAGGATTCTCAGGAGATGGAACTAAGAACTTATCAACCAATGAATCCAACAAATCTACTCTCTTTGGGAGTGACTGAATGGATTCTAAATGGATTAGTGCCTGCATATTACATGAAAAGAGCATATCAATAAGAAACACCAATTTCTCCACAGTTTATGCCCTTGGATGAGAAAGACAGACAAACCTCCAGAAGTGGTTTTGACAGCTGGACATTCTCAACTGCTTGATCAAGAATTTCCCTAGCTTTTTCCACCTTCCCAGAAACCTTCCAACAGAAATTGTGACAGTAAGCCAAAGGAGGACAAATACATAAATTTTAAATGATTTTACTCATGAGGAACATTGAAGAGAGAAGAATATTTTCCGCAATATCACCACTCAATAATACAGGGTATCAAGGAAACGCCCTTAATGACTCTCCATGCACTTACACTAATTCTGATTTCTTTTCTAATGGAAAGCCTTCCACAAGGGCAGTGTAGAGTGTGTAAAAGTGAACAAATCACTAAAATGATTGAGAATCAATTGATAAGTAGAATATTGCGACAAGTTATGGTCATAACTGTCTCACTATTATAGGTTGGTATTGCACCATAAATTATGTTGATGCACTTCCACAAAACAGATATCTTTAGTAATATGAAAAGTAGAATAGGGAAGTCCATTTGGAGATTAAACTAAACAAAATAAGGAAATGCATTTAGATATTATACTAAACAGGGAGAGAACTGGTCAATTAGGATAACAGTATTGAGAAAACGAACAAGAAAATATTGACCCATAACTTCTACATTTCAAGAAAGGACCAGGAGTTCCATATTTCTGGAAACATATGCTGCAATTTTAAGGAACAGGAGTCTCATATATCCACAACTAGATACGATGAATGCAACATTCCAAGGTAGAAGTTTCATATATCATCCAATTCAACTAACAGCATTCCATATGGTTATATACAGGGCCACAGGAGGGGCAGCCACCTGCTACAAAGTGCACAGGGAATATCCACATTCATATACTGCAATGAGCAGAAAATACATACATATTTCTGATACTACCTGCATTTCAATTTATGTGCCTTAATTTGACTGGGCACGAAGTTTAAGTAAATAAGACTTGTAAATCTTATACTCTTAAATTAAAGATATGTATAATGTACCAAAAGCCTTAATCTTGTGGGATGTTGGAATTAAAGCGTTGCCAAATTCAGAAAGAGACATTCATTTGAAAAGGAAAGTAAGACAAACAAATTGAAACGGAGAGGATATGATTTGATAAAGACATGTGCTCCCACCCACTAAAGAAACAAAAAAGAGGCACATTGGTAAACAAAAATATTAATACCAATTTCCACAAACATCTGAAAGAAAGCAATATCTGTAACTGTTTGCCACAATTGGGAAGGGGTACATTACAACAAGATGGAAACGGCAGTAACCAATTAATTGAGTCAAAAATATAAAAACTGGAAACACAAGACAAAAAGAACTTTACCAAGTACAAAAACCGAGAGTACTGTGCAAACAATAATGGCAGACTCTGTGAGTGTTCCTTCCCTTTTTCAATGGCAATAGCTTGTTCGTATATGGAACAGGCATCATCAAGATTCCCCTTCAAAAAAATCAAGAAAATGATACATCGGATAAGTCAACAAAGATCAAAGCTGGTCCTGAAACCATAGTACGTGACCAAACAAACTTACAAGTCGACGTTCCATGTTTGCATGCTTGATTATTGCTTCTACAAGCCCAGGTGATATTTCAGCGTGCACAAGTTGATATGCAGCTCGAGCACCAGGAATATCGCCACGTTGCTCCCGCAATTGAGCAGCAAAAATGTGAATCTCTGGTTGCCTCTGTTAAAGATGGACAAATGAGTTTGATAATAAAATATAGTAGGTTTGAGGGGAAACACTCAAGGGAACAGCTCTACGCAGTACACACAGAATTTAATTTCCTACAATATTTCATGGACATTAGAAACTAAAACAACTTGTTTCCACCCTTTCCAGTTCAAACTCTTGGCAAATAAAACCAGCCTATTATAATCTTTGAGGATCACATATAGCATGAGTGAAAAAAATATTAGAAACCAAAAGGAATTCATCAACAACGACTACTTGAATTCACTACTTCAACACTTCAAAAACCTACTTTGCAAGAGAAATGTAAATTTGTCGAAGGACAACAAGAATTATAATAAAATAGCACTTCCACTCATTTAACTTATCTCCATTAATCCCAGCACTAACATTGAAAGAAAATCCAATTGACTACGACCTCATTGGTAAACTAGAATAACCAGCACATTAAATTGAATCCAGACCTTCTCAATGCTAAGAAATCTACTAAAGAGCAATGTCAATGCTGAGACTACAGGATGACAGACAAGCAAGCGAGCTTATTAGCAGATGACCAGTGAAACACTGCGGCATTAGCATTATGAGCTGCTCATTTCAGATTATTCAGATGGAGCAATCTCCAACCCGATCTAGAAAATCTATTGACAAGTGATCTCTATGCTAAAATTAAAAGATAGCAGACAACCAAGCTATGTTGCGCGGACTCTTCGTTTTTGCAGCCGAGCCCATCTTGACGCAACACTGGTGTGGGCACGGATGCGGGATCGAGAACAAATTTGGGAAAGAAGAGAGCAGTTTCATCGCCGCTGAAAGTTGACGGCATTTTCTCCGACGAAGTTGATAGAGAATAGCTAACAGAAGTCTCAGTCGCCAAGAGAAATTTTGCCGGCGACGTCTTCAGATCAGCGACAAGCTTCTAAAGTCACGAGATCTGATTGCACTTTTTCATAGGGTTTGCTTCATGTCTAGGCCAAAACAGAGGACCGGCCGAAAGACAATTTCTTGAAAAAGAACAAAGAAACGAACAGGACTCTAATTATGAATTGTACCATCTTTATTGTATTAAGGCTTTTATTTCTTAAATTGTCAAACTGACAGTAAATATTAAAGTCCTATTTATGACTATTTCTTTCTTATAAAAGGAGTTATAATTTTTTTAAAATTAATTAGTAGCATGTCAATTTTGATAATTAATTTATACTTTTAAATGACTAATTGAACATAATTATCCCTTTTATTAAATTGTTTATTCTTTGATCGTAATCTTCACACATTCTTTTAAATAATTTTAATTATTACATGTAAGCTTATCACAGCATATCTCTCAAATTAGAATATCTTCATAACTATATAAATAATATTGTATATTTTTAACTGAATCCCCGCACCAATATCATACTCGGATTCGTACCCTTGAATCTTGAAATTAAAATTTACCAAATCCAACTATTTTGTGCGGACTCTTCATTTTGGCTGTCGAATCCGTCTCGACACGACACTGGTGCAGGTGCAGGGTGTGTGTCAGATTCGGTCAATGCCATTCGGATACTTTGACCAGAGTCAAGAAAAAATTTGGGGGGAAATTGAGAATTTCAAAAACTTGACGACCTGAAACGAATCGAAATTTGGCTGCATTTTGGCAGAGAGAGAGAGAGACGGCCTAAGATGGATCAAACTTGGGCGGCATCTTTGCAGAGAGAGAGAGTATGAATGAGCTAGGGTTGAGGTTTTGTTGTATTCGTAGAGTCAGTGGTGACTAGCGAGGAAGATGAAATAAGATATATAAACTAGGGTTTTGCAGAGATTTTTTAAATGTCTTGTTTACCCTTGATGGGTTGCAACTAAACATTTGGGCTTAACCACTTCTTATGACATTTTACATTTCATGGGCTTAATCTTTGTATAATTAGTGTTGTGGACTTTGTTGGACTATTATGAAGTGTAAAAATCCCTTAATGACTTGGACAACAAATCTTAATATTATCATTTACACATAATTTTTTTAGCTTTATAATAGGTTAGGAGATAAGACTGGGATAAGTATTGTTACATTTGACTCCAAATTGAATTCTACAAATATCTCTCAAATTTAGAATATCTTCATAAATCTATTTTTATAATATTGAACATTTTAGTTGAATCTCCGCACCCGTATCCATACTCGGATTCATAACCCCGAAACTTAAAATTTATATTTTGCCAAATCCAACTCTCAGGGTGCGCGTCTTAGATACCTGCACTCGAGTCCGAGCAACATAGCCCACACCCGAGTCCGAGCAACTTAGCAACCAAGCAACACCAAGGGGCAACAGTTTGTACACATTTTTTTTGTCATGAATCAACAATTTACTTGATGAGATGGAAAAACTATTGATTATTTCTGTCCATCATTGCAGCCACTCCATACTACAGCCACCGTTGGGTTTTCCACGGAACTCAACCTTCTATGTCAAGATATTTCTTTTATAAAAAGAACAAAGAGGGGAATACTGATCCCATTATTTGGAAGACTAGGGAACCATACAAGGTAGCCCATTTTTGCTAGACACTTCCTCATGAAACTGTATTCACTCAACAGTCTTTACAGAGGAGGCATGCCCCTTTGTAGGAGACGTCTACTTTGTGAAAAGAATGGGGAGGATGCTAATCATTTATGGTTACAATGTAGCTCACATATCAGGTTTCAATATGTTAGGCAGCTTCATCAATGTTGGACAGAAAAGTTATTGGGAAACATAAGAGGAGAATCTGGGATACAATCCCAGCTTGCATTTGAGAGGTGATATGTAAGGAAAGAATGTAAAGATGTTTTTAAAGCAAATACGAGACCATTCATATCTTGATATGTAGATGTATCTCCTTTTTGGCTTTTTGGTCTAGACTTATGTAAACACAATGGTGGATAGAATGTTGGCAATTCTCAGCTTCCAGCAGTAATGTAAAGGAATTGAGGTTGCTTGTAAGTTTTTTGGCATGATCTTTGTGCTCATTGTATATATAAAAAATTTAACCTTCTCAAAAGATATTTACTGATTTCAATCAATAGAAAAGACAGTTGATGAGGGAAGAGAAATCTTACAATATCTTTAAATACTAAACTTTGAGATGAACAGTTAATAACCACTAAACTGCTAAACCAGACAAGCAAAGAGACAAATAATTTGCAAAAAAAAAAAAAAAAGCTATCAAGCATATGATGCAGAAGCTGACCCCCTAAAAGCAAAGAGCATATCTTGTTGGAAGAGACCAAGATTTTACCTTGACAAAGACTTGAGTGGCACGAGCAAGGGCATTATCGGCAAGATCCAAACTTCCACTTGTTTCCATACAAGAAACATACCGAATCCAATATTCAGGATAATTGGCACACGCAATCAAACATCTCTCATACAGCTTGACCACCTAACTTGCACAAGTAACAAATGGCTTAATACAGATTAACACTCTACCACAATAAAGAAATTCCACAAAAAACTGAAAGGACTAAGGAATGATGCACAAGGAGTACTCCGCTGGTGGAACAGGGCCCCTCTAATACAAAAGGGTGGGACCTATCTAGCCTGACATGGTTAGGAAGATAAGAACACACCTGCATGCATAACAGTGGAAATTCAAAACAAATATTCCACTATACAACAGATCATGAACCCAGAACGTCGACTCACAAATGAGGGTTTGAAGTACTTAGCCGTATAGAAAGCAAATGGATGGCCCATGCGTTAGTCCAAGTTCAATATCCCGTTTAAAAAGATGCTTCATCCGATGATTTAACCAATATAGCAAATAAGGCAGCAGAGACTACTTTAACTGTAAATAAATGTATAGCAAGGCAACTAAAGCTATAAATAAAGAGAAACTGAAATCCACAAAATAACCAAACCCAAGTACCTTATTGAAGTCATCTCCTCCTTCTATAAAGTCAAGATAATTGTGCCAATTTTCAAGCTCTGCGACATTCAGAGGCCTCACATGAAAATATGGCCTCCTTATAGATGTTTCAAAACCAATGATCTTAGAATCAAACTCTTTAGCTATCTTATACATCTCTTCTCTAATGGCAATATACTTCTCCAACTCCTCGGCATCTTTTAAGCTTGTACTAACAGGTTTAGAAGGCTCAGAACCAGGATTAACCTCACCCTCAGTCTGTTCATCCCCAGCTTCTGCTGCACCTGCAGCTGCAGCTTCTTCAGGAGTTCGTAACTCTGATAGAGGCCTACTAGCCACCAGCTCCTTGAAACTGCAGATAGAATTACAGAGGAAAGAAACAGTGTTACATCAACTACTTTTCTTGTATCAACAAAAAAATTCACTACACTGAAACTGTATATAATTAAACCCTCAAATAATACATGTTGACTTGTCTGAAATATATTTGAAGACCATCAGCTGAATTAGCTAGGATTGATGCTCCTACAGGTGGGTTTTTAAAAAATAGCATGGAACTTCAATTCTCCACAGTTTCTCACTAAACGGTAAGAGCAGGCCCAGGTTAGCATTATATACTATAATTAATCACTTGCTAGTAAGTGACAATATTGCCTTCACACAGACTAAAACTTATAGCCATACTTGAACACATAAGTTTTCAAAAGCAATATGCTTAAACAAGTAAAACCAATGAAAGATACCGCTAAGGATTAAGCTTCTTTATAATTAAATAAGTAATGGTGTATTTTCCACAAGGCAAGCAGAATGATACTGTCAGAGATAATCTGAAGGCCCTGAATGAATATGAAAATGCAAAATAAAGCTTCAAGGAAGATAATCACCCTTCAAAATAGCGATCGAGCTGCTGATTTGGATTCTGCAATATCTGTGTGTAGATAGCAGCAACATTCGACCAAGCCTGCTGCGTGTACTCATACTCCAGGTACTTATCCCAAAGTGGAAAGGACAGGTAGTCTGTCCCAACATACACTAATCCTCTTTCAAATAACCTAACAAACCAACAGAACAATGTACTATAAGATTAATAACACATGCATGCCTTTGCATGGGCTCTAGAAAATGCAGTACATGAGAGTTCAAGCTAAAGTACTAATTCACTCAAAGAGCAGACACTCCCACAAATATGCTGCATTTACCTTCCTCGAAACAATCTTACAATGTCCATGGAAGGTGCAGAGAGAGGGCATCTTAGCCTTACTGGACGAGATCTTCTCAGCAGCAATGTGTTTATTGATACATCTCATGTGCGACGGTTAATAACAGCAAAATATCATGGAGAACTACAGGACTATACACAGCCCTAAGGACAGGTAAAATAGAAGGGGGAGAATAAGGCCATAAAATTGAATTGAATCTTGAAGAAAATTCATATGGCTACTAAGCAGGCCATAGAATCACGTGGATTGCACATCAGTCATACAATTCTGAAGTGCAATCCAAACAAACCTTACGCCATGTAGATGAATAAGAGCTGTTGCAGACATGCTGAAATCAGGTCAGAGAGCATTTAAAGATCATATAGTTTGGCACAAAGAAAAAATTTATAAGCATCTTGTGCTGATGATCTCCCATATAAAACTAGAACAAATCAAATCAGCAATGGCATTACCTTCTAATGGTGTCAGGATCTCCATAAGTGCTTATAGCAAAAACACAATAGTGCAACCACATATCTACCGAATATGTCACAACTTGAACAGCTCGTTCATAGACCTCCACAACTTTGTCACCAGAGCCAAGACGTGCCTCATGATCTGCAAATTTCTTCCAATAACCGTAACACAGAGGAAATTCTGCCAAGAATGCATCATAAGCCTTCCGAATCTTCAAAATGTTGCCCTACACATTTTCACAATGCAAAACAAATCCAGCATTGAGGAAATTTGTAACCACAAGTTATGCAATATCGACAGCCACAAGCTTATTTTAGCAAAAAAATTGACCCATAGAAAATTTGTTTACAAAAGAACAATACACACTCCACATTGTATATGAGCTTGTTTGCTTAGCGTAAAGATTAAGAAATTCGAGCCGACTTTAACCACGAGTCTATGACTAAGTCATGCTAAATGTTAGGCAACTCATCCAAGATATACCATATAAAAATCAATTATATGAATGTGTACTAGTTTGACTTCATGGAAATAAAAAGCTCTTTAATTAAAGAAAATGGATCAAATCTTCTGGGACCCAAAAAAGGGAAGTGCATAAAGTAACGCGGATAAGAGCATTAACACCACCACCATTCTTGTACTGTTAAATCTCTTGCTAATGAAAAAATGGTGTCTTCTAGCTGGTATGCGTCATTGATTACAATCCTGGAACAGTGGTAATTTTAGCTTAAGACATGGACACCACCAAAAAAATTCCCAAGTAGATTAACACATGGTATGGATGGGAAGAGAGACAGAATACCACCAACACCATAGTGCCCTGTTCTTTGAGAACAGTAGACTCAGCTTAGCTAACGAAAAGTTATAAAACATAAAAAGATATAAGGTAAGGCAAGAAAATGCTATGTGGCACGGCTTCTGCAATAATTTGCATAGGCAATTAATTTATAGCTTAGAAACTATTTGCCAGGAATAGTACCCCAAATTATATGTACTTGAGAAATTTTGTGCCACACGCTATCCTTCCCCCTAGCATGAAAGTCAGGTGTATTTGTTGCAAAATATCAGAAAAGACAGTACCTCTCTGGATAGTTTCTTACCAGTTGGACAGTAAGCAAAGCAAATTGAAATATAAATGATAAGAAACTCTCTTTTCTCAATAAACAAAAATGAAGACCAGAAAATGAAGAATGCCGAGATGAAAAATCCCCTTGACAGAAGGTCAGTTAAAGTACCTCCGACATCTTCTCCGTCTCCTCAATAAGGGCAGTCCAAGCATTGAAGTCTAAAGAATTTGTCCTAACTATGCTCCATAATCTTTCCTCTTCAGGAGATAAAGCTGCTAACAGAAAATATAGCTAGTAAGTACACTACCTGTTGATGCAATTAACATTCAGGATAAAGGGACAAAAATAAAAGGAAATTTCAAACTTACAAAAGATGAAAGATTAAGAAAGACAACAAAATTGATGGAGTAGACAACATGCTGCAGGAAGAAGTAAAAGGAAATAGACTGGGGAAAGCAGCTGGTTACAATGTGAAAGACTACTGAGGAAAACAAACAACTACCAACCACTAAAGACATTCGCATAGAGCCGAACTATGGTAGCATCCTAGCGTAACTTTTCTGTTTATGCAGATTTTGTATAGGAAATGAACTAATTACTCCATATGTCTACTAAAGAGATTTATATTAGCATCATGTATTCGTATTATGATTCTTGTGACTAATTAAATTGATGACAAGCATCCCTTAACATCTAATGAAGTTCTTGATTAGTTTATAATTGCAGGAATAGCAACAGATGATGACACAAGGACACCGAACAGTTAAAAATTATACCTAAGCCATCTTCTGGCTGATGCATATTGGAACTTCCATGAACGTCTGATGCAATCCCATTTTCAGCAATTCCAGCTGCTGCAATGTCTCTTGCTTCAGCAGTGTTGCCATTTGCAGAAGATTCATAATCAGCAACTTGGGATGAACCTGCGGGTGCATCTGCTAGAGCTGCAAGATCCTGGCTCGCGTCATATGCCATAGCAGTTGCAGCTTCTTGCTGGGTAGACACTTCATCAGTAGTATAAGGGTTTCCAGCTTCTACATTAGTAGCTGCTGACTCCCCTGGGCCATTTGGACATGAAGTGGCCAGATCCCCAGCGTTTCCAGTATCAGAAGAGGCGTGGGCACCAGCATCATCAGGATTTATTGACGAATAACCAGCAGACATATAATCAGTGACTGACGAGGTTTGAGCTACAACAGTTTCGCTTTCGCCCATAGTTTGAAACCTTTCTACATCACAGGCGAAACTAATTAGTACAGCAGTTGATATTAGAAAAAACAAAGGAAAAAATAACATTATACACATTTGTTCCCTATCATATACATATAAACAGATCAGAGAATGAGTACGATAACAAATTGAACATAATAATATCACAAAATGTGTATTGAGTAAAATGTTATATACTCTCCTCTTCCTTCTACTTGTTTCTTTCTATATTTATGAAGTCACCTTAAATATCAGGTGCACAGTATAGGCCATCAACATTCTCTATCTGATCAGTATATGCTAGTTGTTTACTTATGAGAAACTTCCTTGCAGCACAATTTCAACCATCTCTAAGTCACTTCCAACAAAAAGAAAAAGAACAGAGGGCAAGACAACAAAGAGCTGAAATATTTATATTCTAAACCTAGTCAAAGCAAAAAGTCACTTCCCCTTCTTAACCTACTATTAGGGCAAGCAAGCTGAAATTTAAAGACAGATGACTGCGCAGTTGAAACTTGGCAATGAAAAAATATCCACATACTCCATTAAATTGCACCAATTGCAACTAGCGGTACGCAGCACCACTACTTATAATCCTGAATCCGACTATATAGGCCAGAATTTCAAATATCAGAACACAAATCTACACTCTAAAATTGAGATATGTCAGAAAACTATAAAACTTTTCAAAATCCAGGCAAATACGAGCCAATGAACTACGGTTTAGGGTGCAAATACAACTAAAAGTGTATAACCTACAGCGAGAATACGTAGAACAAGTAAGAATACAAACAAACAAAAAAAGGTGAGCATTATTGTTTCCGACAACGTAGAAGGTGACGATAGGAAGCCGGAAAAAGGAACTAACCTGACGGACGGCGAGGGGTCGACGAAGAGTTTGGAGAGGCTTCTTCGTATCGTTTTAGAGAAAAGCTGCAGAGGTTTTCTCTACGAGTTTCGGGGTTTTTCAGTTCTATGGAGGAAAGAGAAGGATTAGGGCAAATAAATGATGCGGTAGTCTGTCTATAGAGCTCGAGTGACTTGCCCAGGATATTTGCACTTTTTCGTAATGAGAAGTGTAAATTACGTATTTAATCTCAATTCTAGGATTAATTAATTTCTTGAACGATTATCGCAAAATCATAAATGTGTCTCGCACGTTAACATCTGACTATAAAATGATAAACTCTTTTGTTATTTTTTTGTTTCAAAACTTTGCTTCATTTTACCGAGGACATGGGTTACAGATAGGAGGGTGTGAAAGTCGTAGATTAGAGAGTACAAGATTAATAGGTAATGGGTGTTATTTTATAGCTAAACAACAAAATTTATCGCTAATTTCATGGCATCATATTTTGACAATCAATGCATGTAAAATTGGATATTCATTCTTGTTAGCTCGTTTCTTTGCAATAAATTTATCATGTTGACTTGGTAAAGATATCAACTTAGCTTGTGTCATTTTTATATCAATAAATTGGGTGTAGGAAACATATCTTTTGGAATTGAACCACAAGCACATATATTGTGATTTTCAAAATATTTTTATTTTTAAAAACTTGGTCAGTGAATCTTTTCATTTTGCTCTGATAACTCTAGTTAGAGCGAGAAAATACATAAAATGTCCCCTAAAGTCATACATTATTCTTAAGTAGACACTTAAAGTTATTGAGGGCATGGCATCTTTGTGCATTTTACATTGTTTCAAACGAGCATAACTTTCAGTACAGGATGAATTAGGTAGCCCATAAGATATCAAATGATCTTGGAATCCTCTTTCCAACGCAACCAAGTTTGCTATTTTTTGAGCTCGTATAAGGGAGATATGCCCGTTTGAAATCAGGATGTCCAGTTAAGGAAAGTTACCCAAAAATATGGGCGGTATTTTGGTCTTTTCCTTACCCAACCTGATTAATTCATTTTTAGTAATTTATTTGGGGTCTAAACTGATTGTGTTTAGTTTTCATAAATCAATATACGCTTAGGATTTTGAGAGGATTTCAAGAAGAGGAGAAATGGAGAAAAGTTCAAGGCGTTCGTCAAGATTCTTGAATTTTGTTGCGGATTTCGCTAAGGGTTTGATCCCTAAGAGGTATGTGAGTTCACATAGCATTGGGTTCGTTAACCCACGCGCCAATCATGTTATTTTCAATGTAATTTCGTTCTTGAAGTTGAAAGATTTGAGTCTTTGATGAGTTTTATTGAAGTTTCTTTCAAAATCTTGGTTGTTGAGATTTTGATAAGTTTTTAAGATAAGTGTTAGTGTTTCGAGAATAGTTTTGAGTAGATTATCGTATACTAATGTTGGGTATTCGAATCTAAGTGATTGGGGAAGAAACCAGTCGATTCTAGGCAAATTAGGGTCAGAAAACGAGTAACAAAATTCGTTAATTTTTCTGGGAAAAAGGGATGGGGCGCCGCGCCACTCAGTGCGCCTCAAGTCAGTTTATGTAGTTTGGGTTGTGGGGATCCGCGCCATTCAGTGCGCCCCAAGTCAGCTTCTGTAGTTCAAGGGTTGGCGCCCTGCGCCATTCAGTGCGCTAAGGTCGATAGGTCCCCTACTATTTCGCCTTCTTTTCATACGAGCTCCCTCGAATCATACCTATGGTTTCTAATTGATCTCTACACTATAAATTACATCTAAACATCGAGAGATCATCCATAACATGAGATCATAGCCCTTGAATCCATAATTCAAATTCAAGGTAGAGCTAAGAGTCAATTCTTGAGAGTTCTTCGAGTCATTTCAAAAAGTCTTTTACAATTGTTTTAAACTTATTTTAAGACTTGAGCATTGAGTTTGTGGACTAGTAGAGCTGAGTTCATTTTCTTTAAAATGATATATGGGAACTAAGTATTCCCAAGAGTAAATGTTTTCACATTTAAGATGAGAAGAAATACCGATTTCCAAAAGAGTTTTCATGAGCAGTTTTAGTACCATCTCTTTTAAGAGAAAGATTTTGAGTAATAATCTCAAACCACAGAAAGAGTTGTGTTTTTAAACATAGGAGCTAGTTACATTTTGGGAGTCGTATTGAACACCGATATGGGGGAGAGTTCTAACAACTCACAGCCCCATAAACCATGTAGCCAATGTGGGAAGAAAGGGTCATACGTTTTAGATGATTCCTTATTGCTTTTAAAGCATAGACTAGTGGATCCACTTAGTTAGTAGGTTTTATACCCCGATAAAGTATAGGACAGTTCTGGCAGCGTGGGCTAGACGTTGTATCAACACATAGCTCATAGTGATGGTTGTCGGTTAGAGAATCTCCCAAACATAGTTGATTTTGTATTTTTGCATACAAATTGAGATATATTGCATTTTCTAATACATTGAGTTGTTGTCTATTGTTTTAAGCTTTTCTTTATATTGCATTTTTGTCACTGCTTTATATTGAAATGAGTTGAGTTGAGACGAGGTAAGTGTTTCTTTAGTTCCAGTTCAAGCTTATGTTTTGTTTAGAATTACCCTCACATGCTCGTACATTCCATGTACTGACGCCATTTGGCCTGTGTCACGCCCTGAGGCTACCTCCTGGATGTAAACACGGGACCTAGGATCACGAGTGACCCCAAGCTAAGCCTGAGCTGGCATATCATAAGCATACTAAAAGATTACTGAATAAAATATACTATGCGAAAGCTTAAAACCATAATTAACTGAAAGTGGGGAATACCCAATACTAATTTGATTATATAAAAGACTATGAGTGTAATAACAATTGGAAGATCAAACTCAAAACTAAAGTTGAATCTAATGTTATGTCTGAAAAAGCCTCTACTGAATAAAGTTGTTGGGATATGCCCCCAGCTAACTCTAGCAAAACTGAAACTGAAATGAAAAGACTAAATATGAAGAAAACATGTCTATTGTCCCCGAAGTATGAGGACTCACCACTGAAGCTGTTGAAGTGAAGATCGGGAACTGATCTATGTGTGATCTGGATGCTGAGTACATGAACCTACATCATGAAAGGATGTAGCGCAGAGTATGCGTCAGTACTTGGAATGTACTAAACATACATGATATAAAGTATAGCTCAATAAAATACATAATTGAACAAAGCATACTGAGCAATAACATAATCTGAACTGAATATAAATGCTGGAATATACTAAAGGCTGAACTAAATGCAATGTCCAAGTACTAATTTTGAACATGACATATTGAGACTGAATGCTGAAATATAACTAAAAACCTGGTTGAATGCACTGGAGTCTAATTGTGGGAGCTACTATTAACCAACATAAAACCACGTGAGCTAAACGGCAGAGTTCGATGTATACTCCCCATCGAGAGGACCCAATATACCTTGTCAGGGGTATAAAGGCATGATTGTTTGATGTACACACCCAAACGATATGATCCAATATACCTTGCCAGGGGTATAAAGGCATGAATGACGTGATCGCTAAAGTTAATGCCCAACAGAGTGGACTGATAAACCTACGGGGCATGTAGTTCTGGGATTATGAGGGTTCGTTATACCCTAGTCCAACTCGGTCTAAGCCTACTCCCAACTAGAATGTGTATGACACTACAAAACTGAAATACTAGATAGCTCAATGTTCTAACATGCAAATCCGAGAATGCAACATTTAAATACTGACTGTTTCATTTAAAATATATAATTTATACTGGTTTTAAGAGTCGCCACTTAATTTTTAAGAAAAAATCAAGAAAACTACTTTTTCAAGATATTAAAACAGAAATCAATTGAAAATATACAAAGGGTTCGAGGTTCTTATTAGCATTTCGGGAAGGGTTTGAAAGCACCCGAAATGCCCGCTAATACGCGGTTATCCGACAATTATTCATTTGGCTAAAAATGGATTAACTTGGCTTGAATTGCAAAATTGGGCTATTTTTTATAATTAGAACCGAGAAAGGAGAAATATTAAGGTTTTATCTAAGTGAAACATTTTGCAAACTTATTTATTTATTTATTTTTAAGTCAAGTAGAAGATGAATAATTTAGTTAAGTAGTTAATTCAAAATGGGTGTCTTTTGGGGATTTGATGTTTTGAAACCTTAATATTAATTCTTAACAAATAAGCACATAATATCAGTCAAGTAAATAGGGAAAGAAAATTTGGGCCCAAATCTGGTTTCTGTCCGCCTGGACCAGTACTTGGGCCTATTTTCGTTTTGGCCTTTTGCCCCATTTAAGTCATTTGTACCTGTCCTATTCTAACGTAATAGAAATATTTCTATTTGGGTCTTAGGCCCAATTCTTCTACCTGTCCTAAATTCTAACAAAATAGCAAAAGTGGGCTTAGGCCCAAGAGTAACAAAATGCAACTATTATGAATTAAGAGCGGGCCTTTGGCCCAATCTTTTCAAATTTGTCAATCGGTTGCTCCTTTCAACTTCGGGACCTGTTCGTCAATTTTTATAGCTGGCTGACTCGAAAAAAGAATTTGAGCCTTTATGGCTCTCTCGAAATGCAAATGGGAAGATAGGAGTTCGTAGTGAACTCAGACAGATTTCACATGCAAAAAAAATAAAAATAAATTAGTACTCAATAATAAAATCTCCGAACCGTCGATAAACGAGAATTGATCGATCACCAAATAATAAATACATCAAAAAGAACATAACTTATCAACATAGAAAAGAGTTGGCAGCAACTATGAGTTTAGCAAATGTAAATAAATGAAAAGAAGAACTAAGAGCAAGCCATAGTGATAAGATGCTTATACTATTAACTTTTATTTTTCTTAGCAAATGGATAAGTAAATGAAATAAATAAATTAAGGGGCACGTAAATCCATAACTGAACTCCAAGTCAAAAATCAAAGAATATAATATAAACAACAAGTCAGTAAAGTCATATATAGCAACAACAACAAGGAGATCACATCTGAGATCAAGACAATTCATTGCTTAGTATTCTGGGTAACACAGAAATACACCTCTAAATGATAATAACTATTGATTCTAAATATGAAATGAACAAGTTGGAACCTTTGTCCAATGTCTGACTTAATAGCCCCCACTTTTAACCAAAGATCAACTAATTTAAATGAGAAACTAATAACAAAAACTTAGGCGGTCACTTGCCACATTTTCAAGTTACCATCACCCCAAACTTTCAACATAACGAACAATACCAATTAATAATGGAGGGATCAAATTCCAAATAAAATGGGGATGCAGTGATGAGACCATTAAGAGATAACGAACATGTTATCTAGCCATCTTCTTAACGAATTCAATGACTAACTAAGACGAGAAACAAAGACTACATTGACTATTCTGATACGAACCTACTACTTAAATGAACATGGATTCAACAAACACCCTCCCAAACAAGAGGAAGAAAACACTCAACATGCTAGCCAAAATGCATGAAAACAATCCTGCTCACCAGACTGAGAGAAATGACGTTCCAAATTCAGAAGGATAAAAATAAAAAATCACAATCACCCTAAGCTACAGCCAACCAACAAGATTAACAACGAAACGATAAGAAAATATAAGGAACAACAACTTAGAATCACATAGAATCAGCAAGACTTCTAACCAAACAAAGTAGAAAGTTTAGATAGACAAAACGAAGACGCACCACTGATTTCGAACTCAAGAGCAAACCAAGATTACTTCCAACATTTCATATAACTTATGTCCTTCAAACAATGAACAATTTACACCTTAGGAAATGAGCTATACGAGAAAAAATGAGTTTTACCTTTCTAAATGCGGCGAACTGGACGGCAGCGAGCAGAGCATAAGCAGCGACTTCACCACTAATGTGACCCTTGAGAAAACCCAATCAAAGAACGAAACCAATAAAACTAGGATCAAAATGGTCCCCCTCTGTTTGGATTCTATCTCTTATGCTTTTATATATATCTAAAAAAAATTATATCTACTCCGTAAAGGACGATCTAATTTTTCCCCCACCCCCTTACAGTGAACAACAAAACAACCTATATAGAAGGGAGAATAGGGGGAAACAAACCAAAATTGGGTAAACCAAGGCCCGATTCAAAATTCAAAAAATCAAAATCTTTCATCGAATTGGGACGACACCTTTTCCTCTGAGATTTCAACCCATTCCGTAAGAGGAATGGAGGATGGACGGCAGGATCGATTCCCATGTCCTTCTTGTGCTACGTGGTTCAATCTCAAGCTTGGCAAGGACGAAAACGCGGCTGGCAGATGCTTTTTGCTGCTGTTGCAGCGAGGAAGACGCTGGACTGAACATCTTTGTCGTTTGGGAAGCTGCTGGGTTCTGGAAATTGCACGTTGTTCTGGGTTTTTTTTGTCGCTTGTTGGAAGAAGAAGAAGAACAAAGGTATAGGGGTGGGGTCGGTTTGTTTTTGTTGTGGGTTTGTACGTATGGATCACTGAGAATTGTGTATGTATTGTATGTTGTATTGTTGTGGTGGTGGGTCTATTTTTCTTGAAATTGGTATGTTGTGGTATGTATTATTGATAGTGGGTCGGGTTAAGAATAAATGAGTAGGCTGGGTATTGAATTAAGGCAAAATTACTAAAGTACACTACATAGGTTTACCTATTATCAATTAATCCCTTCTCTTTCATAAAAATTCAAAAATCCCTACTTTTCCCCAATTCCTCTTTTCCGGATACTTTATTATGAAAGAAATCAAACCCATCTTCCTCACCCCCAAATTCTCGCCTATAATCTCTCTCACTACCAAATCAGTTACCGCTTTCAAAACAATTGGATTTTCAAACGATTCAACAGTCTCAAAGTTCAAAATAGGTATTCTTCTTCTTCTTCATTTTTCTTTCAAAATCAATTTTTTGTTTCAATCGA